>PVKP010002343.1:0-125533 GCA_004027715.1 Plecturocebus donacophilus
TTTTTTTTTTTTTTTTGCTAAGGTAGTTTTACACCCTTGTCAACCACTTGTTTCTCTTCTAATATCTACTAATCTCTAGTTATAAATAGAATCACATTATCTTAAAAGTTTCCAAGTGATAGGTCATATATTATTATGGATCTCTCTTCTTTTGGGGGAAACCTATTTAGAAAAGTAAGCACATTACCAATTATGCTACATTTTGTATGTTGCTTTTAAAAGTTGCTAGTTACTTTTAAAAAACAGGTATTTTATAATTTTTATATAATTATATATTATATAATATGTATATCTAGATAGGTATATATATAATATCATCTATCTATCTATCCATCCATCCATCCATCACCTATCTAGAGGAACAGAGACAGCAAATATGGTGTTAAAAGGAAAATTTACAACAAATGAAATTTAGCAGCATTTCTAAAATTTGACTTTTTTTCTAAGTTCAGGGGTATATTTCCAGGTTTGTTATATAGGTGAACTTGTGTCATGGAGTCTTGTTGTATATATTATTTCATCACTCATGTATTAAGCTGAGTACTTATTAGTTATTTATACTGATCCTCTCCTCCTCCCACCCAACACTCTCTCGAAGGGCCCAGTGTTTGTTGTTCCTCTCTATGTGTCCATGTGTTTCCATCATTTAGCTCCTACTTCTAAGTGAGAAGATGTGATTTTCTGTTTCTTCCTTATTTTGCTAAGGATAATGGCCTCCAGCTCCATCCATGTCCCTGCAATAGTCATGATCCCATTCATTTTTAGAGTTGCATAGTATTTCATAATGCATATGTACCCGATTTTCCAATCTACCATTGATGGGCATTTAGGTTGATTCCATATCTTTGCTATTGTGAATCGTGCTGCAAATGAACATATGCATGCACATGTCTCTGTAACAGAACTATTCATATTCCTTTGGATATATACCAACACCAAATAGTAGGATTCCTGGGTCAAACGGTATTTTGAGTTTTAAGTCTTTGAAAATTGCCACACTGTCTTCCAAAATGATTGAAGCTAATTTACACTCCCACCTACAGTGTACAAGTGTTCCTTTTTCTTCACAACCTCAGCAGCATCTGTTGTTTCTTGACTTTTTAATAACTGCCATGCTGATTGGCATGAGATGGTATCTCATTGTAGTTTTGAATTTTTCTAATAATCAGTGATTTGGAGCTTTTTCTCATATGTTTCTTGGCTGCGTGAATGTCTTCTTTTGAGAAGTGTCTGTTCATGTCCTTTGATCACTTTTAAATGGACTTATTTTTTCCTCATAAATTTGTTTAAGTTCCTTATAAATGCTGGATATTCGACCTTTGTCAAATGCATAGTTTGGAAAAATTTTCTCCCATTATGTAGGCTGTCTGTTCACTCTGCTCATAGCTTCCTTTGCAGTGTAGAAGCTCTTTAGTTTAATTAGATCCTATTTGTCACTTTTTGCTTTTGTTGCAATTGCTTTCGGCATCTTGATCATAAATCTTTGCTCATTCCTGTATCCAGAATGGTATTGTTTATTGTTTAGGCTGTCTTCTAGGGTGTTTATAGTTTTGGGTTTTACATTTCAGTCTCCAGTTGATTTTTGTATGTGGTGTAAGGAAGGGGTCCAGCTTCAATGTTATCTCAGCACCATTTGCTGAATAGGAAATCCCTTTTCTATTACTTGTTTTGTGACCCCTTCTGGATTCTCTGTTCTATTGGTCTATGTGTCTGTTTTTGTGCCAATACCATGCTGTTTTGGTTACTGTAGGCCCGTAGTATAATTTGAAGTCAAGTAGCATGCTACCTTCAGCTTTATTCTTTTTGCTTAGGATTGCCTTGGCTATTCATGCTTTTTTTTTCTTCCAAATAAATTTATTTTTTTCTCCTTCTGTGAAGAATGTCACTGATAGTTTAATAGGAATAGCATCAAATCTATAAACTACTATTGACAGTATGGCCATTTAACAATATTGATTCTTCCTATCCATGAGCATGGAATGTTTTTCCATTTGTTTGTGACATCTGTGACTTCTTTGAGCAGTGTTTTGTCGTTTTTCTGTAGAGATCCTTCATCTCACTCATTAGATGTATTCCTGGTTATTGTATTCTTTTTGTGGCAATTGTGAATGAAATAGTGTTCCTGATTTGATTGGTAGGCTATTTATTACTAAATCAGTTTTAAAGCATGTTATTGCTCTATGCTTGAATGTTGTTTGTGTATAGGAATGTTAGTGATTTATGAACATTGAGTTTTATATCCTAAAATTTTGCTGAAGTTGTTTGTTAGCTGAAAGAGTTTTGGGGCTGAGACTATGGAGTTTTCTATATATAGAATTATTCTATATATTCTATATAGTCTGCAAACAGGAATAGTTTGACTTTCTTCCTATTTGGATGCCTTTATTTCTTTTGCCATATTAGATTGCCCTGGCCAGAACTTCCAATACTATGTTAAACAGGAGTAGTGAGAGAGGGCATCCTTGTCTTGTGCTGGTTTTCAAGGAAAATGTGTCCAGATTTTGCCCATGCAGTATGATTTTGGCTGGGGTTTGTCATAGTTGGCTTGCATTATTTGGATATATGTTTCTTAAATACCTGGTTTACTGAAAGTTTTTAACATGAAGGAGTGTTGAATTTTATCAAAGGCCTTTTCTGCATCTGTTGAGATAATCATGTGGTTTGGGGCTTTGGTTTTGTTTATATGATGAATCACATTTATTGATTTGGATATTTGAACCAATGTGGCATCCCAGAGATAAAGCCTATGTGATCATGGTGGACAAGCTTTCAGATGTGCTGCTGGATTCAATTTGCCAGTATTTTGTTAAGGATTTTTGCACTGCTGTTCATCGAGGATATTGGCCTGAAGTTTTCTTTTTTTGTTGTGTCTCTGCCAGCTTTTGGTTTCAGGATGATAGTTAACAACCTAACATCACAGAAAAAAGAAGAGAACCAAGAGTAAACAAATCCCAGAGCTAGTAGGAGACAATAAATAACCAAAATCAGAGATGAACTGAATGAGACTGAGAACAAAAAGCCATTCAAAAGATCAACACATTCACGAGCTGTTGTTTGAAAAAAATAATCAAATATATAGATCACTAGTTAAAATAATAGAGAAGAAAATAGAGAAGATTCAAGTAAACACAATCAAAAACAACAAGGGGGATATTACCCTGACACCACATGAATACAAACAACCATCAGAGAATATTATGAACACCTCCATGCACATAAGCTAGAAAATCTCGAAATAATGGATAAATTCCTGGACACATACAACATATACACCCTCCTTAAAGGCAGAACCAATAACACACTCTAAACCTGAGTTAGTAATAAATAGCCTACCAACCAAAAAAAAAAAAAAAAAAAAAAAAAAGGCCCAGGACCAGGTGGATTCACAGCTAAAATTCTACCAGATGTACCAAGAAGAATTGGTATCATTCCTGCTAAAACTATTACAAAAATTTGAGGAGGAGGGACTTCTCTCTAACTCATTTTATGAGGCTAGTTACTTTTAGGAAAGGAAGAATAAATATTCTCTGAGAAACATCCTTAGGAATATATCAGTGCAGTTAGGTTCGTTTTTTGGTTTTTGTTTGGTTTGGTTTGGTTTGGTTTGGGACCAGGTTTACCTCTGTCACCCAGGCTGGAGTGCAGTGGCACAATCATGACTCACTGCAGCCTTGAACTCCTAGGCTCTAGGGATGCTCCCATCTCAGTCTCCCTAGTAGCTGAGAGTACAGAGCATGCCACTATACCCTTTTAAATTTTTTAGAGATATGGCATTGCTAGCATTGGACATGTTACCTAGAATTGGTCCATGTACATATGACATATTCCATAGCTTGATTTTTAGATTTGATGTCTCAAAACTACTCTGTGCATGCAACCTTTTCCAGTATTATTTCCTTTATAACACCTTTGCTCCAGAAAGAACAGATTTCGTTGCTTCTTAAACAGGGCCTGCTTATCCCTACCTCTATAACATTCATTTCATTGAAATGCCCTTTACTTTCATCTCCTCCTTAAAAAAATGTTTTCCTTCTTTTCAAGTTTGGCTCAAGTTCCATCTTCTCCAAGAAAATGAACTAAACAAACTAACACTAAAATGTGTTATTTGCATTTATAGCTTATTGGCTCTTAATATATTTTAGCACCTGATAGCCTCAGTTGTATCTCAGATGTCTTTATATTCATTAATTTATTTAAAATAATGTCGTGTAGAATAAGCCAAATGGGGAGAAAATGATTGCATGCAAAAATGATGGCAATGACATCCAGAGGAAAGTGCCATCAGCAGAGAAAGGAAAGTTTTCTTCCTATTATAGAGCTGGGCTGCAGAGCACATTACTGCCCATTCTGGAGGGTAGATGTATATTTGCTGTATTTAATTTTAGCACTTGCTTTTCTCCTGTTTTCACTGGATACTCAGAAAAGAGAAGTGGATCATAGGTTTATTTATAGTAATGGCTATGCCATCCCTAGGCAGAATGTTTTATGATTTTCAAAGTGCTTTTTACATATATTACAATTTTGGATCCTCACAACAATCTTGTGAATTAGGGACAGCAGCAGTTTCTAGTCCATTTTTATCAGGCATTATAAGAAACAATTTTAGCCACAAGTTCAATATAGCCATTCGTTCAACTAGTCTACATACTGAAAAGACTACTTTATCTTTTCATTTTAAAAGATGCTTTCTGTGGCCTTAGTTATAAACCAAACTATGCTTTTAAAAAACTTGCATAAATATGCACTAACTGAGAACTCTCTGTTCTTTTTTTTAAGCACAAGAGTAGCAAAAGGTCTAGACAAATTAGAGATCCAAGAAGTATAAATGCAGTGAATAAATTAATGCCAGTATTGATAGATGAAGGGGAGAGCAAATAAATTTTGTTGTACAGCTTGACTGAACAACTTTGCTTGCAACAATATTTGTAAGGTCAGGGAATTATTGTTTACAATGTATTTGGGAATTAAAAAGATAATAAAATTGATTCTTCGTCTTCTGGATTCTTGGCCAATTAATTTTAAATCTGCAGATGCAGATCTCAGATATTCCTGAGCATTTCAGCTCCATCTCTTAAAGAAACACAAGATGGGCAAGTATATTGATACTTTGAAATGGTGCTTCTTTTATCTTTCCAGAATACTGTTTAGAATATAGTAATTGCATAAGGTCCCAAATGCATGTTAATATGGATGGGCAATTCTTTATTGAAACAGAGCATAGACCCTGTTCAAATGGAAGTATGTGAAGGCATATTTCTTTTTTCTAAAGTACCAGCAAACGTGCTGATGCGTTTTACTGGGGCCTAAAGGGTAACGGTGTTATGAAAGGATAAATGTAGATAAAATCATGATGCACAATTGCAACTTTCAACAGATTGTGTCATTTTACCTAGAATGTTAATGGTTAAAAAGGAAACCTGAGTTTATTTTTTCTATTTTCTTTATCCCAAGGCATTTTGCAGTGGTATCATATCACCTTCTCTGCTGAGATCTCCAAAAACTTACTAGATATGATAACTGTTGTATGCCTTTAATTTAAGTTCATATTATTTCCCCTGGGAAATTTTAGAAATGCTGGGGAGAATGTTTGGAAATGTATAAAAAATAAATCTGGTAGAAGGAACCTCATAGAAGGAAAAAACAGATGACTTCTTATGTCTTTGCCTTTTTTGATTCTTAAAATTCAATAATAACCTCGTTTATATTCACTCTCAGAACCCAATAACAGGAGACTTTTTGACCTCACATTAGCTACAAAATCAAAATTTTAAAAATCTCTCCTTGAAGGTTTGTTTTCATTTTCTATTTTGTTGAAACATTCAGGAGCACAGTTTCTCATTCAAGAGTAAGAGGTTCTAAATTTCTCTTATTTTTTATTTGTTTCTTTAGACATAAGTGAATTAACAAATGTTAATCATAAATTCTGTGTAAGAGATTTGTATATAAGCAATGTCATTTTTAAACTGCAGTGTATGTCCATTTTAAAACACGTTAAATGAAATTAGAATTTTACTCTTCAAAATATGAGAAATATTCTAACACCTTTCAATGAATTATTTTCTTATTTTTATTCTTATGGTAAGCCAGCGTATGTCATGAATGATCTTTAAGTTTTTCACACCATTTATTAAAGGTATAACCTAGTATAATGCTTAATGAGGTTTTCCATATAATACAGGTAATGTTTTTTCAATGCTTATTATTTATCATGCTTTCCACTCACCAATTTATATAAATTTGCATGTATAAATTTTTGTAACAATTGTATGATGTAGATTCTCTTATTACTCACAAATTAGGGTTAAGAAAACCAACAGAGAGAGAGAGAGAGAGAGAGGTTTAAAGCCTCGTTTCAGAACCAGAACTTAACTCCAAACAGCCTCGTTCAGAGACCCTAATCTCAACTGCTGCCCCGATACTGAGCTTGTGTAATGCTACAAGTTATAAACTACATTTTTTACACTATTCATATAAATGTCTTAAAAATAAATATTGTGCTTTGTGTCAAAGGTTTAAATATGAAAAGATATGTAGCTAGACATAACAGTATTTTTCATTGCTTTAGGACTTTTTTCTCTCATTTTTCCCTTCAATTTCAATAAGGCAAGAGGTTTATCTTATACTATTTACCTCCATATTCTTTCAGTACTTTGTTTCTTCCATCTGCTTAACTTTTTTCATATCTCAGAAAAACTGTAAATTGGAAGATAAGGGTAGGGGTCTGGATGTTAGGGAATGTGATCAGATTTGGGAATAATCATTCCATCCTTCTTACGCACATGCACTCTTAATTTATGCTCTAGATGAGGTTATTCCAATATTCTTGATCCTGTATTCAAGCAAATGTGTCACATGATTGTAAAGGTAGAAAATTAACCACCTAGTTCTTATAGATAATGGAATTCTGAGCAGTTCTTCAGAAAGAATAGATTACATTTTTCTTTTTTTCAAGGCAGTAGAATGCTAAGACAGAGCTTTACAAATTTCTGGGGTATACTTAGGGGAATTCCCTTGAATATCCTCATAAGAAACCTAGATCACATACTCATTCCATCTTCTGCCTAAGTTTTTGCTCATGGTATTTATATCTCTGGAACATGGCACCAAAGGGGAGCTCTGGAACCTCGGCATACACTAGATGTAGGATTAAGTCAGTTATCATTTAGACTTGTTCTCTAGAAGTTGAATTTCTTTTGGGAATCACTACTTCTGTGTGCTTTTGGGCAATAAAGACTAGCGTGTTTTCTTTCCATCGTCTTGCCAGGCTACTTCTCCCTGCCAATATGACATACTTTTCGTGTCTAATATTGTGTGACAGAAAGAAAGTGATGGCTTTGCTATTTTTTTTTTTTAAAGAAACTAACACAGTGCTTAACATACAACAGATGCTTACTCACTTTGGTAAGTAAAAGATATACCATGAAGAATGAAAAACAATTTTTCGAAAAAAATAAGATATTCTTGTTGTTGGGGTCAAGGTCTCACGTTGTCACACAGGTTGGAGTGCAGTGGCACGATGGTACGATCATGGCTAACAGCAACCTCAATCTTCTGGGCTCAAGCAATCCTCCCATCTCAGCCTCACCAGTAACTGGGACTACAGGTTTATGCCACTAAAAATTAAGATGTTTGACAAAATGAAAATTACTTTACCTTTTGTCTCTTGGAGAACACAGTTATCATGTTTGCTCAAGGAAACTGTCCTTCTGAAGATTATTTTAAAAACATACTTGAACTTTTCAAAAGGTAATGTATCTTATGGAATCAGAGAAATATTAATATATTAGTATACACAAAGGCCAGCATTTTGAAAAAAGTCATTGATGTACTGGAGTGTATGCAGATTAGTCCATATGATTTTTGTCCAAAAGGAGTGAACATTGAGTAATATAATAATCTTACCTCTTTGATAAATATTAGAAATAAATCTGTTATTAAAGTCTCCAAGGCATTTGTAGTTTTACCAGAACAGTGTGGCATCTTCATTATACTTGTCAGGGTGGTCCTCAGATTTCAACAATCTATATCCAACAAAAGGTGAAAAAACATTTTTTTGGAAAGGATATTTTAAGAAAAGTTTTGAAATTACTCACATCAGACCATAAGGCATACATAAATACTAGAGTGTCTAAATAAATATTAAAATGTTAAAAATTAAAATTAAAAGAAAGCTCAGACTGTTTTACCATGAGTGAACAGGACCTCTGCATTAAGGAATGTTGATAAACCTTGTTAAGAGATGCTTTGGTGAGGGGGCCTCTCTTTACTGAATCAGATCTAGATTCTCTTCCAGAAATGTCAAGTCTATCTTGTCCAGCACTGCTGTGTAAGATAGTCACCTTTTCACTTGAGGGACTTGTACCTATTTAAGTTTCTTCCTCCTGTCTGCACAATGTTGGCTGATAGCATTATGGCTTAGTATTATAAATTTTGGTTCGTGCTGTATACAGTCTTCCATCTCCATGATGTCATAGCCTTAACATTTCATTTTGCCTTGATTTCAAAATCTTTTTGGTATATTTACTTTCATGGGCTTCAGTAGTAATATTATAAGCTTGTTTTCTGCCTTAAATAAAACTAGAAATGGATTTACCATTATTAACCTTTTTCAATCTAATGATTTAGCAAGAATAAACTTCCTTACAAAGAGTAGCTCAGAATTATGGTAATGGTGGTACCGTAATGTTACTTTGTATCCAATATTATATGAATGGCACTGGCATCCACTCATATTACATTTCTATATCACATCAATATTACATGAAATCTAAAAATGTCATTAAATTGTCTATTTTCATAAATAATGTTGTCACAGGATCCTTGGGGATGTCACTTTCACAGACAGAGACATCTGTGGCCAGTGGCATCTTTGCCTGGGTTTTGCTCAGGCCTGCTGAGCTCGTTTCACCCACACTATCTGGCTGGCTGTACTTGGCTTGCACTACCCGCCTGGATCCCATGCCTGCCAAGGGTGAGCCAGGCATGGAGGAGTGGCGAGGAGTGTGTGAGAAAGTGAGCATGGGATCTGGCCACTGTGCACAGTCAGGCACGCCACTTGTGGCAGGGTGGGCAGTTCCAGGTGCCAGCATGGGTGCCAGCTCCCTGTGAGACTGCAGCTGGACCAGGTGTACCACAAGCAGCTTCCATGGAAGACACCAGGGAACATGGTGCAGCCAGAAGTTTTGAGATGCCAGGAACTGCAGAGCCCCTAAAAGGGTTTAACAGCCCTGGCTTGGGGTGCTCTTAGGTCTGGGCTAGGAGGGCTGCAGCTTTTCTCTCCTTTTCTCTTCTCTCTTTCTCATTGGCTGCAACATGGCAAGTAAGGGGCATGTTTCAGCCCAGTTTGTATTATGGCTATTTCAGCCCTGCCATTTGGTGAGTCCCAATTTCTTATTCCCCATCCAGGAAGAATGAGGAATGTGGACATGTGGGGGGTCAGCAAAGTGAAGAGGTGCTTTACTAAGTGACAGAACAGCTTAATAAAGCACCTCTTCTGTGAGGAGACCCATGGGTAGCTCCTCTCTGCAGACAGGTCATCCCATTGTCTGCTCAGGTCTCAGTAGAGAGGAGATCCACAGGAGGTATCTGCTCTCTGCAGGCAGGTTGTCCCATTATCTGTCTGAGTCTAGGGTTTTTATGGGCTTCAGAGGGGAGGAAGTGTATACTGATTGGTCCATGGGTGGCCATGGGGTTGCCCAGAAGAGACATCATTAAGTTCTCACTTCAGTCAGAGGAAATGGCAGCCTGGCCCCTAGGCCTCAGGCCATCTGTAGCCTGAAGATGAAGTTTCACTGTGGACCCACTCCTTTCTGCCCAGGAGCCTGTCTGCCTCCTGCATCAATCTGCCATTTACCTGCATCCATCATGCCCAGGGCCCTCAGGCTGTTCATGCCAAGGAGTGCTTGCAGCCCTGTGCTGAACTGCCCTTTGCCCCTCTTCAGCCTCCCACTCATGCTCATTGGCTCCCAAAGCCTGGAGGGGGTCAAGGTAGCAGGGGGCTGGTGTGTCAGTGCTGCCCTTAATGTGCACATACCTGGCTGGGTTGTGACTGTGCCCGGGCTTGACCACAATTTTGCTCTGAAATTGGAGTAGGTGCTGGGAGCAGGAAGAGGCCAGGCAGCAAGAACAGACATTTCCAAGCCTGCTGGGACGGGGTTTTCCAGGGCCCCAAGAGTGCAGAGATGCCCAGTCTGCCACTGCAATTGGGCAGCTGCAACTGTGCCCAGGATGGTGGGGCTCCTGCCTTTCCAACTTGGAAGCAGATGAGCCTTCTGCCTGTTTCTGGCTTTTGTAGGCTGCTTGGAGTGTGCAGCCCTGGCCATGCCTCCCAGACTGCAGTTGGCATCATGACAGCAGTCACTGCAGACGGAATGCCATTGCCATCAGTTTTAACAACACAGATATGTGGAAATACAGAAAAAAAATGCCTCTCCTTCCTTTCTCCTTTTTTATGATCAAAATTTCAGAAAGAACATATAATACATTTTCATTGTGAAGCTAGTGTATTTTTTTATAAAAATAGTAACATTATATTTGGAATAATGGAAAATCCTAAGAGGGTGATTTTTTTTTGCCACCAAAATCACCATTTCTTAACTAGCTTAAAGCAGGGATCAAAGTATATTATTAAGTATTGGTCTTTATATCAACCACTGAATTGATAAGTTGTCTGACAAAATTATTTGGCTATATCAAATAGTAGTTTTACTACTATGTCATTGTATGAGAGTAGTAAGTAGCATTTTAAGATGGCAAAAGAAAATATCCACTAACTGTGTTACATTTTAACATTTTCATCTTAGACCACTCTACTGTATGGATTGTAATAAACAATAACGATGCCAAGAAACAAAATCTGTATAATCGTCACGCTGCTGAGAAACAGGTTCTTATCCAGAGTTTATCTTTAAAATATTTGATATTTATTATTTGCAACTATTCAAAATAATTTGCTCTATTCATACCACTCTGTAAAATATTGTGTTATGAATACCCTTAAAATGTTGTCAATATATATACACAAACATGCATTACTTTGCTATATGTTAAATGTAACTGACAGGAAAATGGAGTAAATCCTATTCTTGAGTTTTATTTGATATGAAATCAGCAACATTTCTTCCATTTTAGCTCTTTTTATCAGCTAATCTATGTGTTGAAAGTGCTTTTCTTCCATACACATTTAAGAATGATTGGAAGTACTGAATATCGTGGTGTGAATAGCTTCTACTCTTAGGTATGATGAAAAAAATTGATTTTTACTTGTCCTAAACATTCCCAAAGTTAATACTTTCTACAACAAAAGTTGAAGAGATAACTAAGAAATTTTGTTAGATTTTCTAAAATCAAATGCATTAAAACTGTCATTGTGTAATATTGAGGTTAGAAAATTACAATCCATAAACAGATTATATTCATAAGTAACAAGTCAAATTTAACTAAAAATTGCACACAGATTTTAGGCAATACTTTTAATAAATATGTAAACCTGCAGGGCAGCAGACTGGAGGTCTAGAACAGCTGATTTTCACGTTTGAGTCTGAAGGCTGTCTGCTGTGGACACAGGAAGAACCAACGTTATAGATGAACTCTGAAGCCAGTCTGCTGAAGAGTTCTCTCTTGCTCAGAGGTGGCTGGCTTTCTGTTCTATTCAGACCTTCAACTGATTGAATGAGGCCCACCCACATTAAGGAGAGCGATTTGCTTTACTTTTTAAAAAGTCCATCAATTTAGATATTAATCTCATCCAAAAACACCCTCACAGAAACAGAGATAATGTTTGATGAAATATCTGAACACTCTGACCGATTCATGTGACGTATAAAATTAACCATGGCAAATGGCAGCACTGCATTTATTACTATGAAAATTTCTTATTTATTAGAAAATTCCAAATAGAAAGGGAAAGTATTGGCATGTTGATTTATGTATTTTAAAAATACAAGTATTTTCCCATATGTGTGTACAAGCAACTTGCTGTTTTATTATATAGTTGTGTTCAAGATTTTGCATATTGAATTTTATAGTAACTTAGTGCACATTACTTTTTCTTTTGCATTATGTTATTGCATTGGCTTTAAAAATACACACAAAAGATGTGTGTGTATATATATATGTATATGTATGTATATATAGTATAGATTATTTGTTAACTTTTGGCACAGTACAATAGTATAGATTATTTGTTAACTTTTGGCACAGTACAAAATATTTGTTTATACAAAGAGGGGATTGGGTCTGAAGAATGAAGAACCACTGAGATACTGTTATAATGGACTGAAAACAATTCGATATTCGTCCAGATAGTCTTTTTCAATTTTCTAGGTTAAGCAACCCAAAGTGATAACTCCTTATGAAACCTCATAAACATTTTTTTTAAACAAACCCTCAGACGAAGCCAAACATTTGTTAACATTTATATTTTCAATCATTTTGAACTGACTAGTCAGACATTCTGTTATTTGGCATTTTTTTCTATGGACAACTTATTCTTTTAAAGTGTAATTCTGTCAGAGGCCTAAAAATCTTGCAGTGTTTGCTTATGTTTTTCAACTTTTGGGGAAAATATCTACTTCCTGTTTATAATAATTTCTCATAAGAATATTATAAGATATTACTTGAGATAATAGGCATGTGGCAGAGATTGTTAGGTACTCACCAAACACATAGTCTCTTCTTGCAAACTTTTACAACATGACTATTTGATTCTTTACATGTAGGTAGTCATGTGGTTAGTTCTTGCTATGGGACATGCAGAAGTGAGGCACATCTGTTATGGACTCGGGTATTTAGGAAAGGATGGGCTTTCTCTATTCTCTTCCCACACATGTAAACCTTAGAGGTTTTACTTTATGTAAACGGAAGGGGGGGTCCCTGAATGAATATATGAGGTAGAAATTCCTTCCCCGCTATCTCCCCTGTCAACCTCATTACACTATAACATGAGTGAACCGTAACATTCGTGATGTTAAGCCAGTGATATTTTAAAATAGTTGTTATGGCAGCTAGTGTACCCTGACTAATTACATACCTTGTAAGCATTTCATACTGCCTGTCAGCAAGTGACCATTTACTAAGTTGTGGCTGTTATCAACACTTTCTATAGCAGATGATAACATACATTTTCTGTATCAAATATGCCTGCAGATAAAGGCATATTTCTTATTAGAAATGCTACCTTGTTTGATATTTACAAAATAACTACATTTCAAGTATTTGTAATTTTATACGATAGACTCTTGATATCCTAATTGCTCATTTTATTATCAATAATATACCTGATATAAATATTTCTGGTATTTTCTAGTGTTTTTTTACTTACTGGGAGTTTAAAAGAAAGTTGTATGCCTCTTTTAATGATGTTTAGCTTAATTCATTTCAGTATCTATTATGCTCTATTCCACAGTTTAGACATAATTTGTTTGTATGGAGTCTTAGTGGGAGAATAGATTATCCACTTCTTATATATTATGGAACTATTCTTAGTGAGTTTTGAGTTTCAAAAAGTGGCTCATTTATTGACATTTTTAAGATAGCAAGGTCAGACATTGTGATATAGTAATAGCATCTTGCATAGAAATTTTGCACAAAATTGGTTCTGTACCCATGTTTCTTCTTAAATTAATATTATACTATAATTTTTTAAATAGTATAATTTCAATCCACAAAAAAAACTAAAGATTTTTTTATGGAGCTGTTATAATTTTAAATCCTTAAGCTAATTATTTTATCAAAAATATAAAATATATGTATTTTTTGTTAGAAAAGATAAGCTTTTTTATAATATTTCATGTTTTTTCTATATTACTTATATAAAAATGCAAAAGTTTCTTCAGTTTCTCTGATACAGTGGTGCCAAGAATGTGAAATGTTTGTAAGATTTGTACTTTGTAATGACAACAGAATAAGCTATATGTTTATGGGTTTCCTAAAGTTGGAAAAATCCATCTTGTTTAAAAAGTATTAATGGCCATATCACTCTGTTTATGCTGAGAATTTGTATTTGAATGTCTGAAGTTCAAAAGAAGAATGTCTATGAAATCGAAGTTAATGTAAGAACCCAGAGGTATTATGGTGTCTTAAATTAGCATTGCATAGGTCTATAATAAATACTTAATCAATAATAAATTGCAAGCTACTTGTTCCAGAAGATTTGAGGATTATTTTTATACTATACATAACAAAAAAGAAAAAAATATATTTAAATGGAACAAATTTGCATGTTCAATATATATTAACTATAAACATAAAATGTGAAAATAGTTGCTTGAAATTAAGATATTCAAACTACTTTTTGATAACTTTGTTTTCAGTACTGAAAACTAAGATTATGTTCCTTTGTAGCATGATATCTTTGTTTCTTCATTGTCAAATAACATTTATAAAGCATAAAATGGTATTTTCAATGTAAAGATAATTAGTAAACAGGTTTTATATATATGTTTATAATCAAATAATGTTTATATTTACTTTTAGAAACTTATAGAAGTAAGAGCTAGTTAGTGACATTTCCTGTGTAAATTCTCCTGGTCCTCTCTCTGGGCTCAGAGTCTAGGGTTTCCTCTGTGATTATAGCTATTTTTTTCTTGTAGATAAGGGATGAAGGACACCTTTACAAATTTATATTGTTCATTCAATCAAAGAGAGGGAGTTTTTCTTGTATCTGCTTCTTCCCAGTTACTTCCAGCTCAATATAATCCTTATGCCAAAGAAGCATATTCTGCAACACTCAGCAATATCTGATGAATTTATGAAATTATAATCCTACAAACCATAAATGTTTCTCCTTTGAAAATAACTTTATAGGATTAGCTATTAATAAATAGTTACGGAAAGTGTTTACTTTGACTACTATTCTTGTCATCTAGCTAATCAGAGGAGCACTATAAAGACTTTAATACAAAGCAAAATCCTAAATAAAACAATGATGTAGTGAATACTATAATAAACTGTAACCTATGAAATGCTGTTATATTATTTTAACTGTAGTCACTTTAGTTAACCATAGCTAATTGCAGCCAATTGTACTTAATAAAATGTATTGTTTAGATAAATTTATATTTTCATAAATTACTAATGTATTTTTAATAATTTATAAAAATTCCATATAGAAGTAAATATGTTAATATTTTTTCTTATGATGAGTGTGATTTACATGAGGCCTATACATATATCATTGCTGGAGCTTGAGGAAGAATTAAAACTAGCACTTACATACATTTTGGAGAAATAATTACAACTAATATAGAAATTATTTATTATATCTCCTAAAAATAATGTTTACCTTAACAAAAGAGAATTTAAGACTGCTAATAATAAGTAAATATAAAGATTTTTTTAAATGATGTAACAGTGCAATTAAGAGAAAAGAGTTATTAACTACAGAAAATGACTAAAGCAAGTCTCAATCAATTAGAGGTTTATTTTGCAAAGCTTGAGGACGAGCCCATGGAAGATAAAACACAAATTACTGGATATCTGTGATACATTCTTTTTCCAAGGAGTTTTTTGAGAACTTCATTATTTAAAGGGGAAAAAGTAGGCAAGAAGAGAAGGAGAAAATTAAAAAAAGAGAGGGTAGGTAATAATATAAGCGGTGACATTCTTGTCAGCTTTTGATTAGCATTCACTGAATCCGCTTGTTACATGTGAATGGTGGTAGTAGTCAATTACGCATTCGTCTCATGAGCTCACCAAATCTGCGTTTTACATAAGATGAACACAGAGAAAAAAGTCAAATATGCCTTTGTCATCTCAGGGTGGGTGAATAGATGATGTCTGATCTTGTCTTTCCACCAAAGCTGTGAAGATAAGCTGTTAATTTACATTGCCAAGGTGAGGGAGGCCACCTGGGGAGATGTGTGCTTTCTGTCTTGCAGCTATCTGTTTAGAAACAAAATGAAAGGCACTTTAGCTTTTTTTGCATTACTCAGTTTCAAAGCTGAACTTTTCCCATTGGCATGGAGAGTTTGGTGTCCCAAGATTTTATTTTCCTTTCACAGAGTTAACTTTAATGCATTTTGTCTAAATAACTGAAAGAAAAAAATGAGGTAACATTTGTAGATTTTGATTGTGCCTAGTGATTATATGGAGCCTCTTGTGAATATTTACCTAGGATTTTCTGATTATTTTTCCTTCTAGTATTAATAAAATGTATTGTTTAGAGAAATTTATATTTTCATAAATATTATTTATTTTTTTTACTTTTGCAATATAATTCAGCAACTTGGAATTTCAAATATTTTGTAGGAAGGTATAGAATTTCTCATTTTACTTCTACTGAGTATAAATTCATGTATAAGAACAAAGGAATACATCAAAAATAATATTTTCTATTGAGAATTAATGTTTTTAAATTAAACTATGAAAATTTTCTGTGTCTCAACATGAAAACAAATAAAAATCAGTGGAATAAAATGTCATAGACTGAAATTAGAAGGATCAAAAGGATAATTTTACAAAAAAAAAGAGCAGTTCAATTTAATTATTCCCTTTTTCCCAAAATATGGTATTTTGAGACTTTTAACTTCCCAAACATTATTCTGCATAAAGCTTCATTTAAAGCTTATAGATAATGACTTTCATACCCAAGTTCTCTATGATTTTATAATTTACTATTTAACTTATTTTAAAAATAGTTAGTTCTAGTAGCAGGATTTTCTTAGAGATATTAGTTTGTTTATGTCTAGTACATTTTAGCAATTTTAACATTAGAGACTTTAATTTTTAAATTTATTATGCACATAGCTAATTAAACCTTTTCATTATATTCAGTTTTAGATTATAATCTTAAGTATTACAACTGCCTACTTTAACATCTTAAATATTTAGTCATTTAAAAAAGTTATATATATGCTCTGTGATATTTAGAAATATTTCAATATTGTATAAAATTTAGTAGGAATCAACTTAAAGTTTAAATATTCACTTTGAATTGAAATGTAACTACTTATTTTGAATTGTAATTACTAATTTTATTTTATTTTTCTCCAATAGGCTAAATTTTCTTCTGCTTTTTTTTAAATCTACATTTTAAGTTCAGGAGTACATATGCAGGTTTGCAATATAGGTAAATTGTGCATCACTACTTTGGAATGTAGATTATTTTGTCACTAATAAGCATAATACCAAATAGGTAGATTTTCAATCCTCACCCACCTCCTACCCTCCACCCTCAAGTAGGCCCCAGTGTCTGTTGTCGCCTTCTGTGTCTCCATGTGTAATCAGTGTTTAGTTCCCACTTACAAGTGAAAATGTGCAATATCTGGTTTTCTGTTCCTGTGTTAATTTGCTTAGTGTAACAGCATCCCTCTTATTCAGGTGGCTGCAAAGGATGTGGTCTTGTTCTTTTTTATGTCCACGTAGTATTACACGGTGTATATGTATCAAATTTTCTTTATCCAGTCTACTGTTGATGTACATTTAGGTTGATTCCATGTATTTTCTATTGTGAATAGTGCTGCGATGAACATAGACATGCATGTATGTTTACCATAGAATGATTTTTATGCCTTTGAAAATACATCAATAATAGAATGGCTGAGTTGAATAATAATTCCGTTTTAAGATCTTTGGGTAATCATCAAACTGGTTTCTACAATGGCTGAAATAATTTGTATTCCCACCAGCAGTGCATAAACGTTCCTTTTCTCTACAATCCTGTCAGCAACTGCTATTTTTTTTGACTCTTTAATAGCATGCATCCTGAGTGGTGTACAATGGTGATCTCGTTGTTTTGATTTTCATTTTTTCAATCATTAGTGTTGCTGAGCATTTTTTCATTTGCTTGTTGGCCACATATAGCTCTTCTTTTGAAAAGTTCCTATTCATGTCCTTTACCCACTTTTAAATGGGGTTGTTAATTAAGTTCCTTACAGGTTCTCGATATGCAACCTTTATAGGATACATATTTTGTAAATATTTTATCCCAGTCTGTGGGTTGCCTATTTGCTCTGTTGACAGTTTCTTCTGTTGCACAGGAGCTCTTTAGTTTATATAATTAGGACCCATTTATCAATATTTGTTTTTGTTGCAATTGCTTTTGGTATCCTCATCATCAAATATTTGCCAGGGCCTATGTCCAGAATGGTATTTCTTAGGCTATATTCCAGGGTTTTTATAGTTTCATGTTTTACATTTAAATCTTTAGTCCATCTGGAGTTGACTTTTGTGTATCTCATGAGGAAACAGTATGGTTTCAATTTTCTGCTGCCCAGTTATCTCAGAGCCAGTTATTAAATGGGGAGTCCTTTCCCCTTTGCTTGTTTTTGTTAACTTTTTGAACATCAGATGGTTGTTAGGTGTACAGCATTATTTCTGGGCTCTCTATTCTGTCCTGTTGTTCTATGTGTCTGTTTTTGTGTCTGTGCCATAGTGTTTTGGTTACTGTAATGCTGTGGTATAGTTTGAAGTAGGGTAATATGCCTTCAGCATAATTCTTTTTGCTTAGAATTGCCTTTCATATTCAGCTGTTTTTTTGTTTTGGTTCCATATGAATTTTAAAATGTTTTTTCTAATTCTGTGAAGAGTATCTTTGGTCTTTTGGTAAGAATAGCACAGAATCTGTAAACAGCTTTGGGCCATATGGCTATTTTAACAATATTGGTTATTTCTATCCATAAGCATGGAATATTTTATGTTTTGTAGTTCTCATTGTAGAGATCTTTCCCCTCCCTGGTTAGCTGTGTTCCTAGGTATCTTATTATTTCTGTGGCTACTGGGAATGGCATTGTGTTTCTGATGTGGCTTTCAGCCTGGGTGTTGCTGGTATATGGAAATGCAGCTGATTTTGGCACATTAATTTTTTATCCTAAAACTTTGCTGGAGTGTTTTATCAGATCAAGGAACTTTTGGGCTGATACTATTGGGTTTTCTAGGTATAAAATTATATTATCTGAAAATAGAAATAGTTTGAACTTCTCTACTCCTATTTGAATACATGTTGTTTATTTCTATTGCCTAATTGCTCTGGCTAGGACTTTCCAGTACCATGTTGAATAGGAGTGGTGAGAGTGAGCATCCTTGTCTTCTGACTCTCAAGGGGAATTCTTCCAGCTTTTGACCATTCAGTAATATGTTGGCTGTGAGTTTGTCATAAGTGGCTTTTAACATTTTGAAGTATATTCTTCAAAATGTTAAATTTTTGAGAGTTTTTAACTTGAAGGAATGTTGAATTTTATCTAAAGCCTTTTATACATCTATTGAAATGATCATGTGGTTTTTGTTTTTAGTTGGGTTTGTGATAAATTACATTATTGATTTGTGTAGGTGACCAAACTTGATGCCCAGAAATAAAGTCTACTTGATTATGATGGATTAGCTTTTTGATGTGTTGCTGGATTTGGTTTGGTAATATTTTATTGAAAATGTTTGCATCTATGTTCATCAAGGATATTGGCATGAAGTTTTCTTTATTATGTAGTGTCTCTGCCAGGTTTTGGTATCACAATGATGCTGGCTTCAAAGAATGAGTTAGGAGGATAGGGTGGAGTCTCTTCTCAATTTTTTGAACAAATTTCAGAAGGAATGGTATCAGCTCTTCTTTATATATCTGGTAGAATGTTTCAGTTAATCCATCTTGTCCTGAGCTTTTTCTGTTTGGTAGGCTTTTTATTCCCAATTCAATTTTGGAAGTCATTATTGATCTGCTCCAGGATTCAGTTTCTTCCTGGTTCAATCTTGGCAGGTTGTATGTTTCTAGGAATTTACCTATTTCTTCTAGATTTTCTAGCTTGTGTTCATAAAGGTGTTTGTAGTTGTCTCTGAGGGTCTGTGGTAGCTACCTTTTTATCATTTCTGATTGTGCTTATTTGGATCTTCTCTTTTCTTATATATTTGTCTAGCTAGCAGTCTATCTATCTACCTTATTCTTTCAAAAAACATATTCCTCGACTTGATCTTTTATATGCGTTTTTTTTGTGTGCTAATGATCTTCAGTTCAGCTCCGATTTTGGTTATTTCTTGTATTCCACTAGCTTTGGGGTTAGTTTGTTCTTGTTTCTCTAGTTCCTCTAATTGTGATGTTAGCTTGCTAATTTGAGATCTCTCTTCCTTTTCTATTTGGGCACTTAGTGTTGTACATGTCCCTCTTAACACGCTTCAGCTGTGTCCTAGAGATTCTGGTGAGTTGTATCTTTCTTGTCATTACTTTCTCTTGATTTCTGTCTTAATTTCTTTGTTTACCCCAAAGCCATTCAGTAGCAAGGAGCTTAATTTCCATGCAATTGTATGGTTTTGAGAAATTTTCTTAGCATTGATTTCTATTTTTATTCCACTGTGATCTGAGAGTGTGGTTGGTATGATTTTGTTTTTTTTTTAATTTTCTGAGGATTGCTTTATAGCTGATTGTGTGGTCAGGTGCAGAGTACATGTCATGAGGCAATAAGAAGAATGTGCATTCTGTTGTTTCAGGTGGAGAGATCTGTAGATGTCTATTAGGTCCATAAGGTCAAGTGTTGAGGTCAGATCCTGAATACTCTTGTAAATGACCTACATTTTCCTTTGTAGATGACCTGACCCTTCTGTCTAGCTGTCTTTCACATTTGCTCTTTCCTTTTGACCTTGGAGAACCTGATGACTATGAGTCTTCGGCATGATAATCTTGTGTAGTATCTTGCAGGAGTTCTCTGCATTTCCTGAATTTAAATGTTGGCCTCTCTAGTGAAATTGGGAAAATATTTATGAGCAATATCCTGAAATATGTTTTTCAAGTTGCTTGCTTTCTCCCTGTCTCTTTCAGAGATGTCAATGAGTGATAGAGTGGCCCTTTTTGCATAGTCCTATATTTCTCTGAGGTTTTGGTCATTCTTCTTGAGTCTTTTTTCTTTATTTTTGTCTAAGTTATTTCAGAGAACCAGTCTTTGAGCTCTAAGATTCTTTCCTCAGCCTGACCTATTCTGCTGTTAACTCTTGTGATTGTATTCTGAAATTCTTGAAGTGATTTATTTCTGTCATTACAGACTGGTTGAGAACCATCACTGGGAAACTAGGGTGGCCGCCTGAGAGTAAGTAGATATTCAGGCTTTTTGAGTTGTCAGGGTTTTTGTGCTAGTTCTTTTTCACCTGCATGTTCTTTCAATCTTTTAAACTTCGTCTTTGAGATTTTTGCTTTTCTGCTTTTATCTTCTTTGATTCCCTTAGGAGATTGAATGTTTTATAAGGTGGGTTCAGTCAACTGGCTTTATTTCTGGAATATTTTAGGAGACCAAGTCTCATCTCAACACCACTGGACTTTATACTTCCATTTTGAGGAGTTGGTATCAGGCCACCCGCTTTGTTCTCTGGACCCTTGAGGTTAGGAACCTGATGCACTGGAGGGCCAAGCTGTTCCCAGACGGCTGGACACAGCACTCTGATGGGTGGTGCCAGCCAAAGCACTTCTTTGGAGTGGTGGCAGCAGGATCTGTGCTTGTTTATTTGTGCATTTGTGCTAGAAGCAGTGATGGTATAGCAAGGTGCCTGTTCCTTGGCTAAGGCGGGGTCACAGTGGGAACGGTGGTGTGGCACTCCCGCATGTACTTACACTGGTGGTGGTGGCGGCAGGAGCAGGGTGCTGGAAGACACATGACTGCTGGCTACCAAGCACATGTTCACACTGGCAAGAGCAGCATAGGGTGGGTGTGGAGTGCACTCATACTGGCTGTAGTGGTGTGGCAGGGTGGGTGCACACACACGTATGCTGGGAGGGGAGGGAGGTGAAGTTCACTTGCCATCACATGCTGGTAAAGCAGTGGGGGAGTGGTCATGGGCAAGTGTGTGCCACCAAAGTGGCATCTGGGAGACCGTGGTGTCAGGAGTAAGTGAGCTGGTGTGTATCAGCGCGGGCTGCTCTGTTGGAGCTCTTTGGTGGTCAGGTGCAGTCTGCTGGCACAGGAGCCATGACAAGGGCCCCAGGAAGCACCTTACTTGGGTATCTGAGGCTGCACTGCAAGTAGGTAAGCCCAGGCTAAGACCCCAAGATAAGCTAGCACATGTGAGGGTGAACAGATTGGATTGGCCCCTTCTCAAGACTGCCTTGCTCTGTCTATGTCCAGCAGTCTCCCTAAAGCTACCGTCCCCTAGAGGAGCATGGTTAGCCTTGGGGGATGACCCTTGGGGGAACGGCATCCCTGGCTATTGATTCTCCACTGCAGATGTTCTTGCACCAAATCCTCTGGGCTTTGAACAGGCTGCAGTACTGCTCCTGCTACCTCTCTAAGCAGCTCTCCCTGCCAGCTCAAGTGTCCATGGAGATCATGTGTTCTCCTGCTTCTAGGATCTCAGAGGTCTGTGACAAGAGCAGGCTACTTCTCACCAATTGAATTCGCCCCTTCCCCGGGAGATACTGAGGGCCAGGAAAGAGTGCCAATGTGTGGTAGCCCAGTGCAGGATTCCCAGCTTCCTCCCCCTTTAGCCCAGCAACTGTTTCCTCCTTCTGTCCACCCTCAGTGCCTTCCCTCCAAAGCTCTGCTCAGAGGATGCCAGTCTTCTCACTTTCTTGGTCTGTTGGTGGCAGATGTTCCTCCTGGCTGCACCTAGTCAGCCATCTGGAATCTCTAAATTTTCTTGAACTTTACAAATACTCTAAATATCAATTACTGCACAGGAGGCTGAGGCATGAGAATTGCTTGAACCTAGGAGGTGGAAGTTGCAGTGAGCCAATATAGTGCTACTGCACTTCAGCCTAGGTGACATAATGAGACTCTATCTTAAATAAATACATTCATGCATATCAATTACTGCAAAAATTTCAATATTATAAGCATGATTTATGTAAACTTTTCTAAATTTACTTTTAACTTGTATTAGACATGGATTATTCACTAAGAGAGTAATGGGCTTCAAAATCATCAGGGTTCTATTTATATTGGCCAAGTTGTCAAGACCAGCCTAAGTTTTTTTCAGAACTGTGATTGGTTTCTTATCTGTTACCATAATAGGCAAAGAAAGCCCATCTTATGGTTTCTAAGTCAATGCCTTTTTAAACCAAAAAATAATTTAAAAATAATAAAAGAACATCCAAAAAATGGTTGCATAGGCCTTGTCTCTATATTATACTCAAAGATATTTACAATTTCTTAATCAGGTTATTCAAAAACTTGAATATATTTTTACATTTTTTACTCAGTATGTATGAATATATTCTTTCATATTAGATGCTAAGATGAAAACTAATTATTAACTGTTGTTTAAGATTTTATGACTACATGATCACAATTTCCAAAGTCATTTAAATTACTATACTTACTCATTTTGTTTTTGTTTTCCTTGTTTTCAATCCTAGAACACTGACATCCATTTTATTAGTTTGTGATATTCTTCATAATAGCAAAGAAACTACACCTCAATAGGAAATCAAAAAAGCCTGAATTCTAGTTTTGTCACTCAGTGGAAATTTAGGCAGGCTAAATGTCTTGATAAAACTGTTTCCTCACCTGGAATGTTAAGTTATACTTAAGTCTGATTTGACACGCGGTCTTATATAGAAAAGGAATTTGTATATAACAAAAATGCCTTACATAAATGTAAAGTTTGTTTTAACATTGCTTTAATCTGAGACATATGGATCATTTTTCATGTCTGATCATTAAATTTTAGATTACTAATGACATTTTACTCTACTTTCCCAAGATTATATAATCAGAATTAACTTTAAATCATGCTTTACAATGGAAAATCTGACCTATACCTAGAGTAAAATCTATTCCACTTAAGTGAATACCAATATTTTTAAAGGTTGTTTTCTGGTGTTGGCAAAATATTCTCTTAGATTCTTTAATTGGATGCTACATTAATCATTCCTATTATAATCAGTTGTCTATTGGTATGCTTTGTGACTCATTATCACACTAAAGAAAATATGCCCTGTTTTAAGATGATGAATATTTCGGTAATAAAGATTGGTTTTCTTCATCACTGTCACTGAAAAGATGAATAATTCCAGCTGTTTAGATCCTGGCAAGAATTAGAAAATTCTAGCAAAATTACATGTTTAAAAAACTTGCAGATACAAATACAAATGTCTTTATCTTGAAACGAGTAACATATCTAGAATTACTTTCTTAATTCTATTCTGGGATGTGTACTGTTTTAATGGCTCCTTAATCCCCCATTCTTTTTCTTCTTCTACTTATTTACACATTAACATACCTGTTTTTTGTCCTCAGAACCTATTTGCTTCTAAATATTAGTGATTTTTATTTTTCAAACTATCTTCTTAATAGTAAAATAAAAAAATAATACACTGATGATTATCTGCATGAGGGTAAACTGGGCCATCTCAAAAGTGAGGTGGACTGAAGGTGAGATTTGATTAAGCACTGCATTCATGACTCAGCCAAGCATTTTCCACATTTTTGTGTGTTCTGCCCTGGATTTATTTTTCCAAGCTTTTTTAACCACTGCTTTTAATCATGGAATAAACCAGACAGTGGATTGTTTCATTTTTTTCACAGGTTACCCATCAAAAGAGCAATAATTCAATAAAGAGGAGGATAACTCTGATAATATTATGCAAACTATCTATCAGGAGGACACTGGGTCAGTGTGTTCTTAAAAAGAAAATATACATCTTAATTTTTATTCATTTGACAAATAAAACAAAGGCTACTCTATGGTAGGCAGTACATGACATCAACTGAAATCCAGAAGCATGCTCAGCATATAGCGTAATCCACTAAATATAGTTTGAATTAATGAAGGCACACTAAAAGAAAAGGCCAAAAAGGACGGTAAAGAATGAAAGGTTTGACAAGAGTGGACACAGTACTAACTAATGTATTGGGGATATTTGGGCTGTTGAAGAGTGTACAGTTTGATGCAGGAAATTAGCTTATTAAGTAAATAATTAAATACAAATTTATAAGATTTGAATATATTTTTTGTTGCCAGTTTATATGAATTCTTGCTTTTGGCTATTTTATTTATTGACATTTTAATTTGGTACATAGTTAATTGAAGGAATATTGAAAATCGGATGCAACATATTATTGTCTTCTGATCTTATTTTGACTATATCCCAACATATCACAAAATGTTTTTAGTTTTAGTTAGCAATTTGGTCCACAAATTGTAAAATAGGAGTCTGAAAGTAGTTTAGAGAGGAAAATAATAGAAAAGATACTTTCTGCATGAAAAACAAATACTATTTATGGCCTGGCTTTACATTTACTTAGAAAACAATTTACCACTACTTTTCTCTAGCATTCAGAAGATTGGATCAAATATGAATTTCATATACAGTATTTCCATTAAAATAAATAAATTTCTAGAAAGATAATTGTGATAACATGGATAGTCACATGCACCATTTATGATTTAAGCTAAAAGCAATTGGTAAATTGTGTTTAATGCAAACTAAAAATCAAGAAAAATAACAGGTAAATATGTATATACATGTTGTATTATTTACCTTATTATATACTTAGGTAAGATAGTATCAGTTTTTGTTGGTGAGGTCAGCAGCCAAGTCATATAAAACTGTTTTGAATTAACACATCTAGCCACCATTAGACTACAACTCTATAAGGGTACTAATTGATCAAAGTGCCAGAAATAGTTTACCTTGAAGTTAATGAAGTCTATCATTCTAAAATGTTTATTTTATAGGCCCCTTCATAGGTCTGGAAACTGCCCTAGCAAGACTTTCAAATGGACATGTATTTTTAGGGTAGTAAGATACTATTAAAACTACAATCTTTTTTGACTTCAATTTCCTTTTTATCATGCTTCCTGTCCTGTTGGGTGGCATTGAAATGGCTGCAAATATATTTTTAGATTGAGCTAAGGAGAAATTGAGTTGTGGATATGTTTAGCTAGAATTTATAGTCACTTTAAGTATATAGTCATTGCTAACTGTCCTGATTTAGAAATGCTTTCCAGAGATCTTCCTGCAAACCCACTGTGCTGACTCACATAAAGTCATGACAGAGTGGTGCAGAGAAAGAAGTTATTAGGAAGAATTGTGGTCACTTGGTACTGGAAGCAGATGGGAATGGCCAATTAAAGTGCACCATCTTGGAAACCAGTGTGTAAAAAACATTCCTCTAAACATCAAGATGAAGTTCTTAAAGACAGCTAGTCAACAGTGAAGTTCTCTGGGACTATATTTGATAATGCAGCATTGTATATGTATATGTATGCATATATGCACCATACAGCGATGCTTTTATATAGGAATCAAAATAAATGGAATTAAATAGAATTGCTTTATATTTAGAACAGAACTAAAAACCATGAGTATGTCTATATGTGAAGTATACAAGATTTATTTCTCTTAATATAGTGATTATTTCTTGGTGTACCTTGTACAATGTATCTTGATAAACTCTGGTGGTTCCAAATGAAATACCATAAGCAATTGCCACTGTCATAACAACAGGTGTTTAACTATGATATATCTGTAACCTATGTATAAATATGGCAATATGCAACATAAATTTCATTACATGTTTGTGTAGCTTTATAAGATATTTTGGCAATTTAAATATATATTCGAACTGCTTTTGTGTGGGCCTTAACTTTTAATTAATTTTGTCTATATTTTGAAGTTATTCATTATAAACAAACTTGAATAGATGGAATATAATTTTCTTACCTGAAGTCATAAATAAAAATTATCAGAATTTTCAATCATCAAACCTCATTTATATTACAATGAAAATTACTGCTGTATATGATTTTGATCAAAGAGTATCCAACAAAGAAAAATCTAGAAAACAAGAAGTATGCATAGTACTAGTACTGGATTAATTTATGTGGATACAATGCTATTTTTTTCTGATTTTTACTGTCACTTACTAGGTATGACCTTATGTGTGTACTATAGGACATTTACAGCAAGAAGGTGGCAATAATATATGTGAAGAGATCACCCAGTAAAAACACTTTCACTGGAGTAAAAACACTGAACTTTAACCAACCATTTTATGAACTTGAGCCTGCTTCAATTTCTCTGGTTCTTAGTTTCTTTAGATGTAGAATGCAGATCAAAAGCCTACATCATTACTATTTTTTTTCAAGTTTACAAAAGCATTTGATGGGAGCACATCCAGCCTGAATATAGTGGTAAAAAGTAAGCGTTTTTCTCCTTACTTCATAGCAACAAGAAAGATGAGAAACAAATTTAGGAACCAGCTAAATTGCAGCCCCCAAAGAGGGTTATGGCTGCCAAAAGCAGCAGACATAGATCATGAAGCATACAGAAAACAGCAGAGCAAAGACAGAAAAATTATCTACAAAACTAATTCATAATGGAAGACTCATTATAACTTTAATTAAGGATGAGTGGCACACCATGATCTAAAAATCATAAATTCCTCATTTGTAACAAAAAAAAAAAAAAACAACGTGGTTGTGTCAATCCATGGCAAAGGCTTGTCTGGACCCATTGCCAAAGAGGCAAAGGAGGCAGCATATCCTGATACTGTGTATTCTCCGTTTGGCCCCTCCTCTCTTTCTCACCAACTTTGTTTCTTGGGAGGCTGATACTTTGGGTCTGCATCAACAGAACACCTGGGCCTTCTCTGGTAAGTTTTTGCCAATGACAGGGAACAGTAGGGCAATGAATAGAAGAAATGGGAAGAGGTTATGGTATTTATTATTACACCCTGATCCTTAACAGATTGGGTGACAATTTCAATATGCTAAAGCTGCAGTTTCTGCCACAAAGTCCTTACCTCCAAGGCCCCCTCTAGTCCTGGGGTGCCTCAGCTATTCTTGTCAATTATCCTAATCCCTGCCCATACCCTTGTGAATATTTCATCCATGTCTGTTTGAGTATTCCATCTTTGTTTTCTTACTTAATATCCAATAATTCTGTATTTCAGACCAGAAGTAATTTTGGACATAGACCCTAAAAATGTCATTTAGTAACTGGAATATTTATATATTTGAAGAGTATCAGGTCTTAGAAAAATAACAACGAGACTCCTGGGTGGACCAAGATAATGCTGAGTATCCCCAATTATACCTGAATACCCCTTGCAGAGAAGAGCACTGCCTGTCTGACATCTGAGTTTTCCCTTGCATAAATGCATTCTAATACTTTGACTAGAGCAATTGTCTCACAAACAAATGACAGTTCTCTGTAGTACCTACTCATTGTCTTTTAGACACTATTAAAATTAACATTTTTTCAAAGCCCAGATAGAGAACTACCAACCTGGTCCAGAGGAAGTTGTCTATATATTGAAAGAGTTGCAGAATCTTACCAATTTTTGTTAGCGGGAGATGGGGTTCCACGTGGAATAGTAGATGTTAAGGATATTAGACTAAAAAAGAGGAAGTAAAGCCTTGTCTTAATGATATGGGATTTAATGCATTGGTTAAAAAGTTGTGAGTGACATTAATTGTCTCTATGCTGAATAATTGATGTTTGACTCAATAATGAGGGCCCAATTTGTGCTAAGGCATTCTTTAATCAACCATACTCCACAGAAGGGCCTGGAATTCCTACCCGTCAGCATGAAGGAATGCAGAAGAAACTAAGAAATGCATTGAGTAAGGGGGAAACAGGAAGTACACCAGCATTTCTGAGAATCCCTGGGCTTTCATTCTTTCTAAGTAAGATATGATTATGGAAGATGTTTCAGTGGAATTGGGATCCCTGTTTTCAATGAAAATAGTGAACATTTTGTAGTAGAAGCTAATTGTTAGCACTTAACCTTTTGAGGTCCCAATAGAATAAATGGTGAGTGAAATCATCACAGCCAGTCCACAGTGACAGATCAATAATCAGGTTATTAGAACAGCAGAGAATTGTGGAGGAAGTTAATTGATTACAGGGACCTTAGGATTGGAACAGATGGGGAGCCTATGAAGGTGCCATTTGGATTACATAATTAGAAAAATTCTTGGTCAGGTGGGAAGATTCCTAATTCAACATGAATGCATACATGCTCTGTATGTCTCTCATACACATACTCACACGTGCACACACACACCCACTCAATATATTAGGAATAGATAAATACTTTCTCAGTGTTTTTGTGTTTTCTATTTCACACAGAAAGGCAGTGTAAATATTATAAATACATTATGTGTATTCAGGTGACCCTACATGTCCACAGGTTCTGCAACTGCAAATAGATATGAAGAGTGACTGTAAGGGACGTGAGCATCTGCTGCTTTTGATAACCACAGGAGTTCTGAAACCAATCCCTTATGGGTACAGAGAGATGACTATATACAATGTATCAATATATTAAACAAGCATCACTATGGTGTTTAATAGTATACCACAAATCTTTATATTTTAAACAACAAATATATTTTGCAACAGTTTTTCAGGCTTAGGAATTCAGAAAGGGATTTGTTGGGGCTAGTCGCACTTGAGGTCCCTCATGCAATTGCAGTTAGTGGCCAGCAGGGTTGTAGTTATCCGAAAGCTCCACTGGGCTAGATACCGGAGGACTGTGGCATAGTTGATGCTAGATTATCAGCTGAAGGTCATTTGGGCTGTTGACAGGATGTCCTAATAGTGCTTCTTTAGCATGGTATTCTCAGCATAGTGGGACATCTGATTATGACACCTGACTTTCCCAAAAGTAAGCCAGCTGAAAGATAAATAAGCTTTTCTGAACTAACTTCAGAAAGTAGTTGCAACTAAGCCACCAAACTCAGCCCAGGCTTAAGGGATATTTTTAATTGTTATGTACTGTATGTAGTGAAATGAAAGTTTCTCCTGTCTATATTAAGTGAAAAGAGTGAAATACTGATAATAGATGTAGGAGAATATCCCTTATGTCCCCTGAACTGTACAGGAGAAATTAATAAAAATTGATATCTTTGGGAAGTGGATTGGATGACAGAGATAAGAAATATGATAGTACTCTTTAATACCTTTTATATAGTTTGAATACTCTACCTTTTCCAAAAAAAAATGAAAAAGTAAAATAAAAAATTTTGTAAAGTACAAATAAGTACACAAAGAAAAGTATCTTAACCAGTTTTATTTAGGTGCACAATAATGTTTGATAGGCTGTGTTTTGAAAGAGCATTTTTTAAGCAAAGCATATTAAAAGTCATAGTATAGTATACATGGAGTGAAATGCACATCTATTAAATGTGACAGTATGATGAATATTAGCCTATGTACACACCATAAAATCGCTGCTTAGATTAAGATATAGATCATTTGTCTCACCTCTGAAGTTTATGCTACTTCCTAGGCCACTGCTTCTGCCTTTTCCTATGCTGCTGAGGCACCCATGGTTTTGATTTATTTCACTGTATAGACTTTATCTATATAGATAAACTATGATTTAAAAACTTATACAAATGGATTCATACAGTATGACTTCTTATACTCAGCATAATATTCTTGCAATTAATTCATATTTTGCGTATATCAATAGTTTGTTTCTATTGCTGAGTAGAATTACATTTGTATAAACATTCTACTGTTTTTAAGCCATTCTCCTGTTGGTGGTTAGAATCATTTCCAAGTTGTTAACATTATGAGTAAAGTTGTTAAAAACATTATTACTTGAATGTATATGTACCTATGTTTTCAATTCTTTTGGGAAAGTATAAAAAAGTGGAATTGCTGTATTAGATGTGTACATGTTTATAATTCTATAAGCAAATTTGAAATTATTTTCAAAAGAGTTACATCATGCTACTAATTATAAATAGTGTGCAATTCTGATGAACAGCAATTTTGAATTCATTCTAATTTGAGAAAATTATTTGACCTAACACCACATGCTCATTATTTGTATAATAGAATTAATAATACAGAAAGTATGCAGGCATTTAAAGAATGATACATAAAGAATTTCACTAAACATGTTTCTTTTCTTTGTTCTTTCTTTTCTTCCACTGGAGTAAAAACAGATCACAAATTAGATGTGTCTTATTTGTGTATTTCTCTAGGTGAAAGTGATTAAGTGACAAAAACGGATAAACATTTGAGTCATTAAGAGTCATGTGATGAGCTTGCTGAGTATATCTAGGTCACTGGGAATCACAGATAAGTTATAAGGCACAGAGGCAGACCAAATAATCTGAGGCAAATAGTATAGTGTCCACAATTTCAGATACAAGGATTCAGAATATAATGATTTACTATTTCATTGAAATAACTGAATGACATTTGGACCTACATCTGAGTTTGTAACTAGAAAACGTCCAAATCTGTTAAAAATAAGGATTGCAAATACTTAAGAATAATAGAAAAAGCCTTGGTTTCTTACTTGACCTAGAGGATTTCTATTATAATATTACTTCTAAAACTTTACAGAATTTTTTTTTAAGATCACACTCATTTATATGCATTCATGAAAACTTAGGCTGCACCCAATGCACAAAATGAATACATTTTGTGGGGGAGAGAGGAGGAAGGAAGGAAGGGAAATACAGAGAAGGAGAGAGGAAAAGAGGAAGGGAAGAAAAAGGCTTGTTTTTCAATTAAAAATAAATTTTTATTTCAACACGAGAAAATAAGTTTAAGTAAAGATTCAGGAACGTTTTCCCTTCTTCTGAACTTTGTTAACTTAAGAATCTTCTGCATTGAAAATAAATTTCCTGTGAAACAACTTCTTATAAAACACAGAATCAAAAATATTAGTACTATTTTTATAAGCTTAAAAAAGCCTTTCAAACATGAAGCAAAGTTAGGTACCCAAAAGAAGAGTATCAACAAAGTATGTCCATAAATTGCTCATCTCATGCTTAAAAATCATAAGAACTTAAGAAATAATTAAAATTATACAAAATAAATGGACATTTTAGAAAAAATAAATGAAAATTGACATTAAACATAGAAATTACACTTAACCACAAGTTAAAACATTAATAAAATATCATTTGTCTTATGGTTTTTAAGTGTGGTATTTTAGGGATTATCTATCTTATGCTGTGGATATAAATACAAATTGATACAATCTACCTGGAATGCAACTTGGCAATATTGATCTTAATTTTAGATGGACTTATTTTTTGATTCAAGAATGACATACATGTGCCTAAAGTACATTTTCACTATGGGATTATAGGTAATGGCAAAAAATTGGAAGTAACCAAAATGTCTACTTATAGGGCTTAATCAAACAAACATGCCAAAAATACGTGAGAGAATACTATGCTCATTGTGTTGTATTTATTTTTTACTTTTGAAATGTATTTATATATGAACTAAAAATTGTAAAATAAAAAAAATTTGGCATTAACCTAGTTGAACTATTCTGGTCCTTTTATCAAAGGTAGTTTTGTACTGCAGATGATGTACAAATAACATGTTTCAATTGATTATCATCCTTTAACAAGCATTTCTTTAAATGGATTGCATTGTGTCTCAAGAATATGTACTACTGCACAACTTCTAGATATAGACAGATTCCTCATCTGTCAATAAATTCTGCATGGCTCTGCTCTGCTGATTTATTTTCCCTTAGAATGATATTGAAAACATGCATATATTTAGATGGTAATCAATTTCTAATGCAAAAATATCATTTGTATAATTAAAAGGGATAAAATATGAATTTTCTCTTAATAATTTGAAGTATTTCATCCTATGAAATTATAATCACCTCATTATCCAGTTGTATTACTAAGTATATATTAAAAGCAGTTTGTTTACAGTATATAGAAATGTAAAACTTAATGTGTATTTAATTAAAATAAATACTATGCGAAAATATTTGAATATACAACTCTAATCTTTAACTCATAATTTTAAAAATATGGTCTTATTATGTACTTAATACCTCTCTTTTGAGACAAATTTTTAAAGTAAAAACAAATATAATGCAATTTCATAAATGAAGTTTCTAAACCTTCAGTGTTTTAAAATTTAGATACCACAACTTTGTGTAAAATTGTAATTAGAAACTGGACATAGTTTAGATTAAAATATATAATAAAGTTGGGAGACTGAGATAAGATGATCAGTATATCAATATAGAGAAATTTACTTTAAGATTTGTATTTTCTTGTAAATATTTTTTAAAGTCTCAAATTACTGAATTTGGGAAACAAACATGTTGAAACTTAAATAATTTAAATAGTTCAGGCAAAAGCTTTCTTCTAATTCAGTTATCTGTATAAATGAATTAATTTTATACTACTGGCTTAGAAAAATAAGAAAAATTGTTAGAAATATTCTTTTTTTTTGCACCAATAAATGTATATTTATTTATAAATAATAGAAGTGTACAATTGTACAATATATTATGTACATTATAAAACACACAAAAATAGAAATTTAAAAGGATGAGATTAAATACAAATAATCATTTTAACACTTCTTCAATGGATTAATCGTCTCCACACCCCTGAGATATATATACCCGCACCTGAAACAATAGCCCTAAAGTATGTCAATGATTGTTATTTGGGAGAAATATTCTTATTTAAACATTGACAACACCCTTACATTATGTACTGCTGATATCTACATAATGGGATAAAGCAAGTTAGGCTGGAAATTGAAAGCTTCGTGGAAGTAGCTTATTTTAATGATATAATTTAATCTTAGAAAATATTTGTTTTTCAACTCTCAAATGCAGTGAGTAGTATGGCATAAAGATGATAGCAGCTAAATTCACTGGTTATTGTTCACCAAAACTGCAGTGTTGATATGTTTTACTGCTTCCTTGTTTATTTCCCTTTGAGACCACTTTGAATAATAAAAAAGTATGTGTGTTAGCCTACCTCATTTCTAACTAAGGAATCGGAAGAGAATCACAGAAAACCAAATTATTTATTTTCCCTTTTTAAATTGTCTTTTCTATGGTACTTGGATAAGACATATACATAGCTCTCTATACATCTTAAAATGACCTTTAGAAATTTTCTATGAATAATCGTAGTTTCATCCCAATATCTGATTTATTTTTAGTAGAATATTATTATTCAAACCAGCACTGCTGAACAGTAACCATAAATTAAGAATACATTAAGTTTTTGAAACAGTACATCATGCAGCAATCTATCCTATTAGATGTAATACCCAGATAATAAATATATACATTAATTTAGGAAGACAGAAATTCTGCAATTGGCATATTTTCTCTATTATATTTTAGTGGCAAACATTGTTGTAATTAGATAAAAGATTGCAAATAATGTTATCATGTTTCATACTGAATTATTATTATCAGAGAATTAAATATATTCAGTTTCTAGCTAAAGCACAATCACAGCATTCTAGCCAAAAAGCCTTTCAAATGGCTTACCTGTGTAGTGATGTTTTCTATATTTTCATGTGGTACATACAAACTCTTTCCAAGTAAGATGTACAAATATAGATCAGTCAAAAAATTTGTTTAGCCAAAAAAAATAGTAACAGCAACTTTATTTGGTAAGTAGCAATAAAATGATCATAATATATTGTTTCCAGCTAAATCTGACATTATTTTATCTTTTGATAAAACTAATACAGTAATTCAATATATTAATTTCATATATACATTATATCTTATTTTTAATTTTCTGGTTGAAATAGCTTCTTGAAAGCTTTGACTGAGAATAGGGAGCACAATATTGAACAGAATTATTTCACTGACCCCTCAACTGTTAAGAGTCTCTCCAGGAATGATGCATCAGTCTGGTGCACTCAGACCTCTCTTGTCGTCTAAACACAACCACAGGCTTCTCTGGATGTCAAGGCCCAGCTTTAATAACTAGTGCTTATTTAATCGAAACAAATGGAGCTCTCTAAATGATTGGCAGATTAAAGTCTGACAGATCTGTCAGCTGTTATCTTTTAAATGAGAGTGAACTCGAACAGCTTAACTGTGTGCAGAAAGTGACTATAGCAGAGCATTGAGGCTATAAATATACATCTTTAAATGGGTACAATATATCTGTTTTACCCAATCTCATTTGGGAAACAGGTTTTACTTGATTTAACCTGTTCTTTTAATTTGAAAAAAATATGATTAGCTGATGTGTTTTAATATCTGAAAAACTCCAGGCATGTACTTTACCAATAAATTGAATATAGCATTTAATTTGCCTTTTTCTTTTTTTAGCAAATGTGCTTGGTGCCACTGAAAAAAATGAATAAGGGAGAATAAAAGACACCCTCTGGTACTATTTTTACATTCCAGTTATATTTTATCTTTACATTGTAAACAATTGATGCCATATTTTTTTATGTCTTGTGTTTTTGACATGAAATTTCAGTTTTTAAAATTATTTTAGTATGGCAATTTGCTTTTAACAACTCAGCAGCTTTTGGATGTTCTTTAAAAACTGATTTCATTTAGGAGATGTATTTTCATATCACCAAAAGTCAATGTTCAGACATGTGGATACTTTTAGTTATAGTAGCCATTTATTAAACCCCAAGCAGTATGCTGTGACTTTTATAAATATGTATTTGTAAGGTAATATATATTTTTAATTTTTCCAATGGCTCTTTGAGGTGTATGTTATTTTCTCCTGTGCAAGTTAACTAATACACCAAATGTCACAGAGCAAATAAGATAATTGTATTTGACTTAAACATTCTTTTTCTTAATCATTCATTTTTTTCTCCTCATGTAATAAATGAGAAGAGATATTCTAACTTTTTCGTCAATTTTTAGGAGTAGCCAGATAATGTCAATTTTGTGGTATACATTCTGATGAAATTATCATGGAAAAGAAATTATCAATAGCCTTCAGAAAAGTGAGTTTAATATGTCTTAAACTAATTTTTATGCATTGGAAATCAAATTGCTCATGTAGAAATGATAATTTACTAATTAATGATATTATAGGGCTATTCCAAAAAACTGCTGAAAAATTTTACAGTATTATTATTCACGTGCATGTATATGTATGTGTGTTATTCTTCTTTAAACTGTTAGTCTGTGATAGTCAAAGTAATTAAAATAAGTGAAAATGTCAAAAGTTAAGAGACAAAATAAGTAAACTTGTGCGTTCATGTGGTTAAGGTAAAATTATGGGAAGATCATTATGGATTGATCTAGGCAATGCCAGATATAATACTAATTTAACCGGATTGCATAGACAATGATCAATGTTAGAAACCAAATGGTTGGCATACGCATGGGCTGCCAGTTATGACTTATTATAGAGAGGGCTGGAACTGCGCATGTCAAGAAATGATTAGGTATTGAGGTGTACAACAGGTTAGCTCTGCACATGCAGGGCAGTAGTTGAAATCAGAGTTCTAGGTTCCTGGAATGAGAAGTAGTAGTCAGGCACAAAGCCAGTGAACTTTAATTGTGCCATTAAACCTTCCGTGGTGAAATTCTCTAAAGAGGGAAGTAGATGCCTAGAATCTCTATTTTTTCATTAAAATATGTTGATTAGGTTTTAGCTAACTTAGTTATGCTTTCACTAAAGAAATTTCTCTCTTTTCTCTATCTTGAAAAAGTTAACTCCATGCTTTCACTGTGAACACTGTGAGTGTTTTACTCTTATTGCTCTTTGAAGTTCACATTCTTTGAAGACTCAAACTATTTCATTTCCTGTTAGGAAGCCCAGCCCTTCTTGCCCGGGCTGGCAAGAAGACAGCAGCCCAGGGGGAACTGAAGTTGCATTTCTCTGTGAAACTCGATTCCCAAGTACCTGAATCCTCTCTGAATTAGGCCTGATTGCACATCCAAAGTTGAGAAAAGTATTTTTGAACATTTCACTTTGTGGAGTAGGCTGGAGCTGGATGAATAAGGAATCCAGTGTCTTCTGCAAACATGCTTGTGTCACAGGCTACACAGGCTCCATTTTCGTAGAGTCCCATAAGGGAAATTGCTCACCTGATTTTGAAAAGAAATATATTTTTCTAACATTTCTCTCTCCCAGCACCTCTGTTGATTGATCTTTTGTAGTCCTACCCAAAACTCCTATTAACTTTATCTGTTTTCCAGGGAAATTAAAAATGCCTAATTCAATGATCTTTAATTAAATTTATCCAGATTAGGTATTGAATTCTTATATCATCAGTAATTCCAAACCCAAATAATTATTTCCAAAGTGTCACCCTTTAAATGTCTTCTATTTTTTGGTCTCCTCTTCTGAGACCAACCCTTAGTTGTACCAGACCATATGACCTCTCTGGGTCCTCACTTCTTACTGAGTTCTGTGTTTGCTCGGGGCTTAGATAATTTCCGAGGCATACAGCACAAGAGGGTAAGCCGTTTCATTTGACTAAATTGGCAAATAACACTATCAAAAGGTCAATTTCAAATGACTAGTATGTAAATTGGCTAATACTTACACGTACGATTTACTGGCTTTCGATATTATGAATTTGGGGGGAATTCTTAATAGCAATAAATAACTCTAAAATAATCATGCCTTAAACTAAATTAATTTAATAACAATTGAGTGAGCTTAATAGGAAAACAAAATTCTATTTGTATGTAACAGAAGCAATGGATTGTCCAAAAGATATTCTTCTCAATAAAGCTTAGTTAATAAGTAAGCAAATTTCATGCTCTGAGCTCTCATTATTTATGAAAGATGATTTAGCTTTGGTCTGAAGAAAAAAGATTTTAATCAGAATTTAATGAAAATATGATGTTCCCTCCAATTTATAAGGAGGACGTACGCTTCCTCATATAAAATAATACAAATATTTACCTCATGTAATAATTTTATCATCAATTTAACAAGCAATAAGTCTTTCTAAAAAGTGTCGACAAAAATGAATTTTGGGGTGAATAAAAAAATTATTGAAAATGATAAATAATAGTAAATAATATTGTTTGTCATCAAGAGTAAATTATTATTTTTAAATATTTTAATATAAATCTACAATGCAGTTCAGGTGATTAACTTGAACTCTATTACTAGTAGTTTAACTAGATTTGAGGGCTAGATATTCTGTGACGGCAAGCATAACAGTCTGGTGCAGTATCAATAACACTGACTCTCAAGCTGTGTACTAGGCCCTAAATAAATATATTTTAGATAAATAGATACTCTAGAGGATATATGGTTAACTGCTTTTTTAATGCATTGTTCTCAAATATCAAATATCACATATGAAATTTTAAAAGTGATTGGACATCAAACCCTTAAAGATTAAGGTATTTGAAAGATGGTATTATCCATTAATCCTATGGATATCATCCATTAATACTATGAATCCATAGTATTAGATAAAGAACATTAGTAAAAGTTTATCACCACATATTTTAAAGAAATTTTGAATAATTTTTTAAATTAATTTTTCTAACTTGGAGATTTACAGAAAAATTACAGAGTACAATCAGTACATTTTCCCATTTTAAAAATCTTAGTACGATATATTTGTTACAATTAATAAATCAATATTGATACATTTGTATTCACTGAAGTCCATGCTTCATTTGGAGTTCCTTAGTTTCTCCTAATGTCCTTTTGTCTTCCAAGATATGACATGGCAGTCAATTATCAGGCCTCTGTAGGCTTTCCTTATTTTTATTTATAATAACTTTTAAAGTTGTGAGGAGTACTGATTATGCATTTTGTATAATGTCCCACAATTGGGATTTGTCTAATGTTTTTCTTATGATTATATTGATATTATGAATTTTGAGGAGGGCAGGTCATAGAGGAAAAGAGCAATTTTAATCAACTCATATCAAGGGTAGACAGGATCAACATAATTTATCACTGTTTATGTTGACCTTGATCACCTCGCTAGAATGCTGTTCATAAGATTTCACCACTGTAAAGTTATTCTTTATTCTTTCTCCCTTTCCATAATGTACTCTTTTGAAGAAAATCACTACAGTTGGCCCTCAGTATTCATGGGTTCTGTATTTACAGATTCAACCAACTGTATATCAAAACTATATTTTTTAAAAACAATGCACAATAAAAATAATAATAAACAATTAAAAAATACAAATAAAAATATAGTATATATAGTCACTTAGCATTTATGCATTTATATTGCATTTGGTATTGTAAGTCATCTAGAGGTGATTTAAAGTATATGGGAGAATGTGGATGTATATAGGCTATATGCAAATACTATGACATTTTATAAGGAAACCTGAGCACCCACTGATTTTGGTATGAGCAGTTTTCCTCAAACCATCTCCCGGGATACTGAGTGATGACTATATGTGCAACCCGCACTAAAAGAGTGGAGAGTCACTCTTCCTCTGTGAGTTATGCCTCCTCTTCATAACAGCAGAGTATGTACATATTTATTTAGGACTCTGTCTCAAGAATGATTTGTCTCTTCTATTCATTGATTTATTTAATCATTTATCTGTATCATTCTGGCCATATAGATATTTATTTGACACATTGAGTTATAATCCAATTCTACTTTATTGATGTAGTTGATCCAATTGTTCCTGCTTTGGTTAATGGAAGTTCTTTCTTTTAGCTTCCATTTACTTTTTGGTGTATCTCCATCGTTTTGTGAGGGTGGGTTTTTGTTTTAGTAGTTGTTTGTTCATTTAATACTTCCTTATTTTCTGGCAAAACTAGGTACTCCAGAACCATCTTTTGTATTTCCTGCCCCAATCTTAAAACTAGCCTTTTCACCAAGAAGCCCTAATTCTTTAATAGAATTTGAAAACAAGGTCCAGCTGCAACTTTGCATCACTTGCTTATTAGTTCCAGGAGACTTCTTTCCAGTTCCTTGGGGTTTTTTACATAGAAAACTATGTTATTTGTGAACAGACAGGTTTTCTTCCTTTTTAGTGTGTGTACTTTTATCTCCTTTTGTGTGTTTGTAATAAAGCCTTGTTAGGCTTTCCAATAAAATATTGAATAGAAGTAGTGAGAAAGATGACATCCTCCCAGTTTGCAGGGAGAAGTATCTGGTTTCTCACTTTCTCAAGTTATTCTACACTTATATTTCAAGAGTTTGTCAAAACTACCATGTAAAGTTTATTTATTTATTTATTTTCTTTTTAACCAGTTTATGAATCCAATAGCATTTGCTTTAAGAAAATATTTGTTCTTACTCTTTATATTTGCCTGTCTCTCCAGATTTTGGGGTGGCCAATTGTACAGAAGCCTCAGTTCCATAACTCTGTAAATGGGCCCCAAATGTGTTGCAGCTTTCAGGGAGTGAGTGAGATGTTGTTGTACAATAGTGGGAAATGTTTTTATTTTTATTATAAACTTTTTTGTATTATCAAATATACAATCATGTATTTCCAAACTTTAACTTGGGAAGAGCCTAAATTCAGTTGTCAAGTTGTAGTCCATTCTGATAACTTTATGTTTCCTTGGCATCCATTTTAAATGTAAGTTTGACTTTCTCATACCAGAAACAGGGATTATTCACCGTTCAGACAGTTCCAGATCTCTACATCCTACCAATTTCACAATGATTTGATTCAAATATCTGCCTCATGCAACTGCTTCCTGGAAAACACCTCCCTATGGGACAGCTAAATGCAACCTAGTTGACTTATTCCCTCACCACCCATCCCTCGTCATATGGCCTGTGCAGGTATGCAACAGTGACACCCTCTCATATCATGCCTGCCTGAAGCACAGACCTGCTTACTTTGAACCTGCCAATAAGAACTTAATATAGAAAACCTGCTTGAGTAACACTGTGGACCACAATAAAGGCTTTTGCCCTCAGGTCACTTGCCCTTACTCTCTCTTGCTCCCCACTTGCTGCTTGAATTTGTGTGTTCCAGATGGCTCCCTGCCTTCGTTGGCTCTGAGTCATGCCACTCCCTTCTCTCTGGGATCTGTAAGTAATAAAGCTGTTTCTATTATTTTATGTGTTTTGTTTTGCTGCCTCCTCTGTGTATCACCAGACCACATAAGACTGCTCTAGAATCTAACTCTCCTCCAAGTCAGGGCTTTCTTAGAGTGTGGCTATCTTGGTAAGAATAACTGCACCCTGGTCAAACAAGAACCACTGGATTGTGTGCGAATACAAACAAGCTTCCTGTGAGAGGAACACCTGGCCACAGTTCAGGCAATTAGGCATTAGGCCATCTGCCAGCATGAAGTGTATCCTCTGAGACACACACTATAAACATTCGTGACCACCTCCCCTGAAACCCTGTAGAGTCAGAGCTAGAGTTTATAGTCACTCTCCAGAGTGACCTCAAGATCAAATTGAAAAGAAATCTCAACACTAGGTATAATGGACATAGTAAAACATATATATATTTCCTGGCAGCAAGAACCCAAAATGTTATACTCTTTTATTAAACAACCCAAAAGCTGCTTCAATGTGAAATATTATATGTTATTTTCTTTCTCTGAAAAATTTACACCAAGGCACTTTTACTTGAATATGTCCATTATTTATTACCAATAAATGAATTCAAATATAATTGTGGAAATCAATTTTATTCTTCAGCTAGTTAAACAGAGTTAGGCCATTATGGTGGAGGCATAGATTTTATTACAGGCGCTTAAAAACATTCTGGAAGTGAAGTCATGCTACATAAAAGATTAATGATTAGACCTCAGAAGTATACTTTTTAAGGACACCTGTTACAAAGATTTATGCAGAAATGGAGGTGGTGATCCTCAATGTCTGCCACAACTCTTCTTAATAAGAAGTTCCAGGAACTGTCTGTTCCCAGCTATTCTAAATAGAACAATTGTAGCAAGTACACATCTTACCCTTTCATATTTTCAGTCATTTTTGGTTCATCTCTTGATGAACCAAATTCCAAATTTGGAATTTCCAATTTGGCAACCCATTCTCTTTGTTCCTTGGAACTCAAAGTAATGATCATTAAAAAGAACAGCTTGGCTTTCTTATTTGAAAATTTAGTTTTGAATGAAGAAGTATGAAATTGAGACTAGTTTGGTTTTTCCACTAAAGACCTCCTCTTTGTAAATAAAAGGTCCTCTTCTTTGTAATACAAAATGTAGCTCCAAGTTTATCCTTATTGTCATACATTTTTTCCCTTGTAAATTTTCTTTTCAGCAAATTTGTAAAGACAATCGTGTGCTTTACTTCCAAACAGCATAAACTCTCTGCAATGTTGACATCTGCATTCAGTTTCTTGCCAAGCATTCTAAGGAAACATTTATAAGAATTCTTTCTGGACATATGGTGAACTAGTTAGATAGTACAGGATGGCTGGAGGTCTCCGCCTCTCATTATATGTCTTTGAATATAATATCATTTAGTTTAGTTATTATTCTTCATGATAGATTTTGTGGTGAATTGTCACCCTTAATATTCATTTTTGTTGTTGAATGTCTCTAAATGAATTGGATAGTAAGAACCAGTCAGACAGCCTGACTCCAGAAAAATAGAAAGCTTTTATAAAAGGATTTCTATTTACTGCAAGGATTTCTATTTAGTGCATTATGGCCTAAATGCATAAATGAGAAAATAGTAAAATAAGAGTATATAAGGTTAATAATATATTGCATTAGATATACGTATTTCATACAAATATTTTTTATTTGTTAATATTAATTTGTATAATACAAAAAAACCCATGCACATCTAATGCCTGATTTACAGATTAGCTAAAATGGAAAAAATGAAAAAAGTATTTCATGAAGATTATTTTGTCATAAAAATATAGATGTTTCCAAATTCTCAGCTTTTAAAGATCAACCATGTGGGTTAAGATTAATCCTTTCAGGTGTTAATTGATTTTTTTATTTGGATGAGAAGGGACTGAGCATTATTGTATTAACAAAGGTAGAAATATCAGAAAATTTAGAAATCTGTTTCTAATTTATTTATATTACCCTTGGGTCTTCATGTGTATTCTTTGTAGTTTCACATATAACACTAATCATTGCCTCAAATAACACTTATTTCATGCTATTAATCTATCAGGACCATAAAGACTCTCAGAAAATTTTTATTGTACAAAAGTTGCTGGATTCATAGAAAAACATACTTTATCATCTGGGAAAATATGTAATAAACTCAAAGAAAAACAAATGCACTGTAAGGCTAAATCAGTGTGATACTGTATTGCATATATCATATCAATATTTATGTGGGAGAGCTAAACTATTATATGTGGCAACATTCCATTAATAATTGTTACTTCTGTGTTTTGTTACAGAAAACATAGCTTGAAAATTCACCGAAGCCCTGAATTGATACTCTTTGTAATATATTAGAATTGTGAAAGTTAACTATCATATTTTGCAATGTTCTGTATTAAGTAAATAGCCTAAATATTTTCCTATACTCTTAATCAACTGCCTTCACCTCCTTCCTGGACAAGTATAAATGCCAGTGTTTGCCAGAGAAAAAGAACCAACAGGATTTGTATATACGTAAAAAAGAAATTTGTTTTTTAAAATTGAGTAGTGTGGGTATGGAGGTTGGCAAGTCTGAAATCTGCAGGGCAGGCCGGCAGATTGGAAACCCAGGAAGAGCCAGTATTCCAGTTGAAGTCCACAGGCAGGCTGCTGCAGAATTTCTTATTGCTCAAAGAGGTTGGTCTTTTGTTCTACTCAGGCCCACAACTGATTGGATGAGGCCCATGCGTATTATGGAGGGCAACTTGCTTTACACAAAGTCCATCAATTTAAATGTAAATCTCATCCAAAATCATGCTCACAGAAACATCTCCAATAATAGTTGACCAAATATCTGATCTCTGCCACCCAGCCTAGTTGAAATAAAAAATTCGTTACAAGTATATTTACATATTTTCTTTGTAAGTAATGAACAATGAGTAAAGCAATCAGTTTACTCACTAATTGCAAAAAAAAGAAGGGAAATTGAAACAAAATTCTATTACGTCTTATTCTTTTTATATCAATTTTTGAAACAGTTGATGCAATATAATGTAGACCCAGCTTTTCACTCATTTATACAAGACAGCTTGTAAGTTCTTTAAAAAACATATTACCATGAAAAAAGGATTAGCTAAATTCTACTTAGGTAATAAAGAGCAATTATTGTTTAAGTTTTAACGAAACCTCTTACCTAAGTTGCTTTGTCACATAAGCTAAAATTCTAACTTCTCTTCCTATGTAAACCTCATAGTACCATGCTTGTTTAGCCTATAAATGTTTACAGTGGAATTTTGTTGGACCATTTCTCAAATATTAGTTTGGCAAGAAAGAGAAACAACGTGGGTATATCTTCAGGGTCTGAATATTAATTCGTTCTAACTGATTTGTAATAATATTACTCAGAGATAATGACAACTAAAGTGAAGTTGAAAATTTTGGTTGAATATACTTATGGAAAGCTGTAAATATCTCAGTCCCTCTAAACACTTCCCTCTTCCTGCTTATATTGGACTGAGTGTTGATTAGATACCTTGATATTTTAATCACTTACATAATAAAAATAAACAGCTAAATGTAGCAATTGTTGAAAGTGTGCTAGAGACTCTATTAAACATTGTCAATGACATTTAATTATAAAGACAATGTAGGTCCTGATATAAGATGGGGCAATCTGAATTACTAGGCCATTACCTAAATGAAGGTGTTTTTAAGGGCTACTAAAATATCTTACCTGAATAGCTAGGAAAGAAGAGGGAAGTCATAGAAAAAAAAATCCATCCTTTGATGGCAGTATGTAGTGAAAGAAATTTATGAGAAATTGACAGATGGTGTGTTGGCTAAGTAGTGGGGAGATTCTCACCTTTTTCAACTATTAAGTAACGGTTTAGTAACAGTAGAGATCACAAAACTTTGGGAATCATTGTTATTGAAATAAACATTTATTGATTTTGCCCTGTAGCAATAGTGCACGCAATTCCCTGAATCCGTAAGTGTAAGACAACATTCTCTTTTCACATAGTAGAGAAAACGAAAACTAAATGTCATTATTTGGGGCTTGAACCATAAATAAAATTTGGTCCCGCAGTTGTTTCACTTTCGGTTTCCATTAGATTATTGAACAATTTCCTGTTAAACTAAGTTAGGAAATAGATGAATTTTTTTTTTATTTTGAGTTATTAGTCTAGCCACTAGAATGTCCTTTAAATTACTAAATAATTAGCAACCTCTGAAAAGTAATGAATAGAGAATATACCGCATCAAGTGACGCATCCATCTTAAACGTGGAGAAGCCCTACTTTACCAGTAACAAGATGGGCAACCTTTGGAAATTTACATGATTTAACTAAACTTCAGCTTTCTTTCTGTAAAATGTATTTCACAACACCTTATTTTAGAGTTGCTATTAAGTTTAAATTAGGCAAGGGTACAAAATGTTGCTTTGTATAGTCGTTAGATATTTAACAATGCTTATTGAGACTCTATGTTCCTGGAAGTGGACATTCAACAGTAAACAAAATAGTCGAAGTACCTGTTCTCATGGAGCTTTCGTTTCATTGAGGGAGGGGAGAGATAAAAGTAATTAAATGTGTAATAAACCCAAACACAGAAAGCACAGAGGACAAAAATAAAGCAGGGTAATGGAAATGGACACAACCGTCTTTAAAATGTTGTGTGCGTTTGTGGGTAGTTGATTCTATCTCATGTTGTAACGAGGCATCAAGACCCTAAGATGAGGAGAGTGACTCACATATTCAACAATCAACAGTGTGGCCATGTGTCCGGGGTATATGCAGAGTAAAAGGAGAGAGCAGGAAATGAAGTCAGGGAGCTATCAAGTGATTAGAGTATGCCCAGCCTTGTAGGCCACGCTCAGGAACATGGATTCATGCTGAATACCATGGGCAGCCACTGAAAGCTTCTGAGTAGAGGAAAGACATGATCTGACACATTTAAAAAGAATCCCTCTGAAAGCTGTACTGAGAATAGGTTGAAGGTGAGAGTGGACAGGAATACTCCTTAAGTGTTGGCTCTTATTACTGCATCCACATCACCATTTTTAAAAACTGTACATTCATCACACATTTCTTTTATGTCATGTGAATAAAGTTGAATGACATCATATAAAATGCCGTCACTTGAAGAGTGAAGTTAATTTTATTTGTTAATTTAGCAGATGCTCTCTATCTGTTTATACTTTTCCCTGTCATAAAACTTCTAGTGTTGGTGGTAGCTACAGTAAAAGTAACCAAAACAGTGGTAGAAACAACGACAATATTTCTAGTAATTTTTTTATAATTTCCTGTCAATATTTCCATTGATTTCTTATTTCTTTCAGCAGATGAGCTAGATAAAAGGAGTTCTCAACAAGTCATAATTCTAATTTCACCCATTGTAAATCTCCAAAAATTGTACTTCCCTTTTGTTTTCTCCGTCATTAACTGTATCCTTATAACCAATTACTTTTTTATGATTACTGGGAATTTACAAAGACATTAGTAATTTCATATGCAACAATAATGACTTCTATTCAGACAAAATATATAGCCATCTAGTTGTAGTAATGATAAAGTTTAAAATTTTAGATCTAAAACATGTAATTTAGGTCCATTGGCAATATTCACAAAAGGTATGTACAATTATTTGTATGCTTATTTAGCCAAGGATCAATAAATGCTCAATGATACTTCAATATAGACAGTCTTATCTGTGGCTTTTCTAAAAACCATCTCCTGAGAGTTTGCACCACAAAATCAATATTCATGTCTGTCCTCATACTGGCTGATTTATGTTTTGATACAGATTGTACTCTATTATCTTAAATGCAGCCCATAAAGCAAGTAACAATCCATCAGTGTGGTACTAGGGTTAGGAAAATTTACATTCAATTGCTAACAAAAAGCTAGGTGAGAACAAAAGGAATTTGGTCTTTACTGTTTTATTTTTGTAATCAATTAATAAAACTAATAACTTTAAAGTCTATTTGACTCGCTTCCAGATGAGTGAATACACAGACACTCACATTCTTTAATAAAACAGTAGAACATATTTGATGTTAAAGAAGCCACTATGGTTTCGATGTTCAAAAATGGTCCACTAATTGGATTCCTCTTGAGCTGCAATTTGTATACCATGATGTGTATACTGTTTTTGTGTCCTGCATGGATTTTCATGGCACATATGCTTGGATTACTTTAATAATTTTAGGTAAATTTACACTGTGAAAGAAGCAAAAACAATTTTGGAAGCATACCATGAAGCTAATACAGAATGCGAGGTTTTCTTCTTGTTTTTTTTTTCCTTTCCTCCTTCTTTTTTTCCGTCTCTTTTATATTTGTAGAAAACCATAATGTTTTGCATAAATTCTCTCTAACAAATATAGGAGAAGAATATAAGAGACAAAAGGACAATTATAGATGAAACCTTTGTATTTAGAGATACTTTAAGACCCAAATTTTGTATTTGATAAAACTGGCATTGTATATCAGGTGCAACAAACAAAAACACATGGGTTATCTTGTTGAAGGGCCAGAAATGGCAGCACTTCAGAACAGCATGCTTTAAGGTTGATGCATTATTTAACTGAATACGTCTCCCAGTAGTGAGAATTTGATTCCAAGACCTAAGGAGGTAGTATTACATTTACCTCTCTAAACAAAATTCCCTGTGTTTTGCTTTTTATTCCTTGAGAATCATGCAGATATGAGTATATCAGAATGTATTTCATATGGGAAAGTAAGTGGAAATAGCTTAGTCCTAATTAGTAGCAAAGGGCCTGCAACTATGAAATGAGGTTTCTAGCCAGTCAGCTTTATATTTCCTTTTCTACAATACACAGAGAAGAGGAATCAAACATCAAAAGACAAGTAGTTAAAATAAAATCAGAAGATCCTTTAATAGATATTGGCTTGAGTATTGCTACTTAAGTAAAAAAATAAATAAAGGGCTCTCACAAGAAAATATAATAAGTAAAATAAATGGCAAAGACAAGAAATTTTGGAAAATATCTGCTTTCTAAAGTAAATAGACCTTTGCCAATACTCTCCTAAAAGTTAACAGACCTATAGGTAAGTTAGCTATTCATTTTATAAGTACAGATTATTTGAGTAAATGGAGATAACTACAATCTATCATAAAAGATTAATGCATCATCTAATTCCAATGAATTTTAAGTATTTAATATTCTTTAAAAATTAAAATGCTTCCTGGAATAATAAAAATAACGAAATCAACAAGTGCTTGAGTATTTTATTACATATCTCTAGCCAAGTCATGTTATTTAAGGTACACAAAGTTTCTTTTTCATCAAGACATTAATCTAAACAGCTTTGCCATTTAATGGCAACGTAGACCTTCGATGGAAGCTCAAACCTTATTCAATGAAGTATGTTTACTTTCTCCTTTAAAACTTTATACTAAATATATTTCTCTCTCCTGAAATATAATTTTACTGAAAGAATAATAACAACAAAAATGAGTGAGGAACCCATACATAAAAATAATGGAAGTAGGCATGCATATTGTCAACACCCTATCTTCAAGATGGCAACCTTCCATAAAAGGCTGAATTTTTTTAGTTGTTACAAGTATTCATCCTATGAAGCCAGAAAACTCTCATGCCACAGGGAGAATGAGTGTAGCAGTGAGGGCTCCTCTTCTCAGAGGATCCCCCCAAATATGTTTGTGGATGAAAAGGACTGGGAAAAGAAGAAAGGCAGGAGCCAAAGTTAGAATAATTAATTGAACAAATTTAGAAAGTTTGGACTTAGGGTTCTTTTTAAAACCTTCATTTTGTAGCTCTATAACCGTAGGTGTAATCCCCCACAAAGACCTCTATAAATAAAGTTGGATTGTGCCTTTGCACCTTCTTACTCTGTATGTTATCAGCAAAGAGAAATAGGCAAATGCTGCTTTGAATCTTATCGATTAAAATGGAAAAACTCTATGGAATGAAAGAACACAGCAAAACAGTGATCATCTACAAGCCAAGAAGAGAGGTCTCAGGAGAAATTAAACCTGCCAACACCTTGATCTTGGCCTCCTAGACCCCATAATTATGAGATAGATTGTTTGAACCAAAAAGTGAAAATAAAGGAAACACTATGAATGATAGAAAGGTTAAAAATAAAAACTTGTATAGTACACACCCCCAGATTAAATCTTTCTCACTGTTTTTATTCATGTGGGTCCATGACTTCCTAGATACTTTCTATGTAAATACTCTAACTGAAAGCTCTGCTTAAATATACCTTGACTAGTTACTCATCCAATCAGAGTCAGCTCAGACACAGTGTGAAAATGTAGATGTGAAAACAGACATTCAGAACTGGATACACATCTTATGCCTGCAACTTGTATTAATAATGTCAGTGTTTTATTTTTATCTATATGACTAGTTTAAAATAATTAATCATTTTTTAAAAAGAGTAAAAAGAGAAATAATATGAGTTGAATATCTGACAAAGGGGAAGCAGAGATAAATAGAAAGAAAAATATAATGGAGGATGGAGGCCAAATGTATTGAACATTTAAAATAGAATAACTTAGTATATTAAAAGACATAGACATCTGTATTATTATTTTTTAAGCTACAGAAGACTTCAGAAATACATCTGTTAAATGGTACAGGCTTTGAACATAAATTTTAAAATAATGCTAAACAAATAATAACAATAGAAAGAACCTGACACACAATCTGGGGCTAAGCCAAATTAGATGTCAAATATTGAATAGGAAAGATAAGTTATATTTTTTGTGTTGTCACAATAGCAAGATTATATATTATTTATGCAACAAACAATATTACATTACTACTTACATTAAAATAGAAAGAAAGTGGTAGAATAAACCAATATTATTGGTGGAAACTTTTGAGTCAGGAAGGCATTCTGTGAAAAAAAACACACACATAGTACGAGCTTACATGCTAAAAGCTGCAGTAATAGTAAGCTGTAAAAATATAATAATACCTTCTGCAATAATCTAAGCATCTGAACGCATCTCATTTTTGTCCAAAAGGCTGTGAGAGGCCTCCCACACAGAACCATGACACGATAATCAAGGGTGTGCCAGGCACAGTCGGAATGCAGACAGGTTAGACAGTAAAAGGCCATTTCAGAAATGACCCTAAGTTAATCTGGGAAGCAATGCCAGCCTTGGACTGAGCCCAAAGAAGTGCCTACTCTACCCACACAATCATTTGAAAGCGTGAAATCTCTCTACTACCTCCAGGCACCATTGCCCAATCTCTATTCAGATTTGTTCGTAAGCCCCAGGATCCTTTGTTAGTTAAGTTAGTCAAATATATATGAACCCAGTATGGGAGTATCTAGATTCATAAAGCAAGTTATTAGTAACCTATAAAGAGGCTTAGATTCCCACATAATAATAGTGGGAGGCTTTAACACCCCACTGTCAATATTAGACAGATAAAAGAGACAGAAAATTAACAAGGATATTCCAAATTTGAACTCAGCTCTGGACCAAGAGGACCTAATAGACTTCCACAGAACTCTCTACCCCAAATCAACAGAATATACATTCTTCTCAGCATCACATCTCACTTATTCTAAAATTGACCACATAAATGGAAGAAAAACACTCCTCAACGAATTCAAAAGAATCAAACTCAAACAGTCTTTCAGACCACAGTGCAATCAAATTAGAATTTAGGATTAAGAAACTCACTCAAAACGACACAAGTACATGGAAACGGAACAATCTCCTCCAGAATGACTACTGAGTAAATAACAAAATTAAGGCAGAAATAAATAAGTTCTTTAAAAAACAATGAGAACAGACATGTAACATACCAGAATCTCTGGGAGATAGCTAAAGCAGTGTTCAGAGGAAAATATACAGCACTAAGTGCCCACAGGAGAAAGCAGGAAAGATCTAAAATCTACACCCTAACATCACAATTAAAAGAACTAGAGAAGCAGAAGCAAATAAATTCAAAAGCTAGCAGAAGTCAAGAAATAACTAAGATCAGAGCAGAACTGAAAGAGATAGAAACATGAAAAAACTTACAAAAAATCAGTGAATCAAGGCACTGGTTTTCTGAAAATATTTTTTAAAAAAGATAGACCACCAGTCAAACTAATGAAGAAGAAAAAGAGAAGAATCAAATAGACAACAATAAAAATGATAAAGGGAATATCACCACTGATCCACAGAAATACAAACTACCATTAGAGAATACTATAAACACTTCTATGAAAATAAATTAGAAAGTCTAGAAGAAATGGATAAATTCCTGGACACATACATCCTCCCAAGACTAAACCAGAAAGAAGTCAAATCCCTGAATAGACCAATAAAAAGTTCTAAAATTGATACATTAATTAATAGCCTACCAACCAAAACCAGCCCAGGCTCAGACAGATTCACAGCCAATTCTACCAGAGGTACAAAGAGAAGCTGGTACTGTTTCTTCTGAAACTATTCCAATGAATAGCAAAATAAGGACTACTCTCTAACTCATTTTATGAGGCCAGCATCATCCTAATACCAAAACATGGCAGAGACACAACAAAGAAAATTTCAGGCCAATATCCCTGAAGATCATCGAGGAGAAAATCCTCAATAAAATTCTGGCAAACCAAATACAGCAGCACATCAAAAAGCTGATCCACCACAGTCAAATCGGCTTCATCCACTGGATGCAAGGCTAATTCAACATAAGCAAAACAATAAATGTAATCCATCACATAAACAGAACTAATGACAAAAACTACATGATTGTCTCAATAGATGCAGAAAAGGCCATTGATAAAATTCAACACCCTTCATGCTAAAAATTCTCAATAAACTAGGTATTGTTGGAACGTATCTCAAAATAGTAAGAGCTGTTTATAACAAACCCACAGCTAATATCATACTGAATAGTCAAAAGCTGGAAGCATTCCCTTTGAAAACTGGCATAAGACAAGGATGTCCTCTCTCACCACTCCTATTAAACATAATATTGGAAGTTCTGTCTAGGGCAATCAGCCTAGGGAAAGAAATACAGAGTACTCAAATAGAAAGAGAGGAAGTCAAATTGTCTCTGTTTGCAGATGACATGATTGTACATTTAGATGACCCCATCGTCTCAGCCCAAAATCTCCTTAAGCTGATAAGCAACTTCAGCAAAGTCTCAGGATACAAAATCAGTGTGCAGAAATCACAAGCATTCCTATACACCAATAATAGACAAGCAGAGAGCCAAATCATGATTGAACTCCCATTCACAATTGCTACCAAGAGAATAAAATACCTAGGAATAAAACTTACAAGGGTTATGAAGGATTTTTTTTTTAAGGAGAACTACAAACCACTGCTCAACTAAATAAAAGAGGACACAAATAAATGGAAAAACATTCCATGCTCATAAATAGGAAGAATCAATATCGTGAATATGGCCATATTGCCCAAAGCGATTTATAGATTAAATGCTATCCCCATCAAGTTACCATTGACTTTTTTACAGAATTAGAAAAAAACTACTTTAAATTTCACATGAAACCAAAAAAGAGCCTGTATATCCAAGACAATCCTAAGCAAAAAGGACAAAGCTGGAGGCATCATGCTACTTGACTTCAAACTATACTGCAAGGCTACAGTAACCAAGAAAGCATGGTACTGGTACCAAAACAAATGTATAGACCAACGAAATAGAACTCAGAAATAATGCCACAGATTTGCAACCACCGGATCTTTGATAAACCTGACAAAAACAAGCAATAGGGAAAGGATTCCCTATTTAATAAATGGTGTTGGGAAAACTGTCTAGCCATATGCAGAAAACTGAAACTAGACCCCTTCTTTACACTTTATACAAAAATTAACTCAAGATGGATTGTGAAACCTAAAACCATGAAAATCCTAGAAGAAAACCTAAGCAACCATTCAGGACATAGGCATGGGCAAAGACTTCCTGACTAAAACACCAAAAGCAATAGCAACAAAAGCCAAAATTGACAAATGCAATTTAATTAAACTAAAGAGCTTCCATACAGCAAAATAAACTATCATCAGAGTAAACAGACAACCTACAGAATGGAGAAAATTTTTGCAATCTATCCATCCGAAAAAGGACTGATATCTAGAAATTGCAAGGAGGTTAAACAAATCTACAAGAAAAAAAAAATCCCATCAAAAAGAAGGCAAAGGATATGAATAGACACTTCCCAAAAGAAGACATTTGTGTGGCCAACAAACACATGAAAAAATGCTCATCATAACTGATCATTAGAGAAATGCAAATCAAAACTACAATGTGATACCATCTCATGCCAGTTAGAATGGCAATCATTAAAAAGCCAAGAAATAACAAATGCTGGAGTGGACGTGGAGAAATAGGAATGCTTTTACACTGTTGTTGGGAATGTAAATTAGTTCAACCATTGTGGAAGACAGTGTGGCAATTCCTCAAGGATCTAGAACCAGAAATATCACTTGACCCAGCAATCCCATTACTGGGTTTATACCCAAAGGATTATAAATCATCCTGCTATAAAGACACATGCACACGTGTGTTCATTGTGGCACTGTTCACAATAGCAACGACTTGGAACCAACCCAAATGCCCATCAAGGACAGACTGGATAAAGAAAAGGTGGCTCATATACACCATGGAATACTATGCAGCCATAAAAAGGATGAACTCATGTCCTTTGCAAGGACATGGATGAAGCTGGAAACCATTATTCTCAGCAAACTTACACAGGAACAGAAAACCACACACTGCATGTTCTCACTCATAAGTGGGAATTGAACAATGAGAACACATGGACACAGAGAAGAGAACATCACACAATGGGGCCTGTCAGGGAGTGGGGGGCCTAGGGGTAGGGATAGGGGAGGGATAGCATTAGGGGAAATACCTAATGTAGATGATGGGTTGATGAGTGCAGCAAACCACCATGGCACGTGTATACCTGTGTAACAAACCTGAACATTCTGCACATGTATCCCAGAACTTAAAGTATAACAGTTATAATAAGAAGTTAGTCAAAAGTTCCCCAAAAGAAGAATTCTAAAATGTAAGTTATTGGAAAATTTACAATAATGTGCCTTTTTCTTTTTTTTTTTTTTGAGATAGCATCTAACTCTGTGGCCCAGACTTGAGTGCAGTGGCATAATCAGAGCTCACAGTAACTTCAAATTCCCAAGCTCAGTAATTCTTCCACCATGGCCTCCTGAGTAACTGGGACTATGGGCATACCCAACTAATTTTTCTATTTTTAGTGGAAACAAACTCTGGTTAGCCCAGCTGCTCTCGAGCTCCTGGGTTCAAGCAATCAGCCTGCCTCAGCCTCCCAAAGTGCTGGGATTATAGGCTTGAGCCACTACACCTGGCCTAATGTGACTCTCTTTGAACCCAGAGTTCATAGGAGTCTAAGCTACAGTTACAGAGAGAATCCAAGTTTCAGAGTAATGTTTTTGTTATATGATTAATAAGCATATCTCAAGTATCCCCCGCTCGATATTCAAATATCTCCTTTAGGAATATACACTGGCAAACAATTGGAGATATGCAAGGTTTTTTGTAAAAGAAATACTCTTGCAGTAAGGAACGTAAAAATCTTGTATGTATCCTCTCTCAATATTATTTCATTTGTATAACAATATAGTAGTTGTGTTTAATTCCTAATTATATTTAGCCATTATTTTAGCACACAAAAAAAACTATTTTTTACTTGCTGAATGCATGAGAATTATTGTGCTAGGTGTTGTTCATACATAATTTTATTTGATTCTCACAAAAATTTTTGAGGTAGATATTTTGAGAAAAAAAAATTGTGAGTGGAAGATTCAGGTTTGAAAGGTTAAGCAATTTGCCAAATTCTTACATCTACAATGTGCCAGAGCCTGAATTTGAACATATTTCAGTCTGATGTCAATTATATGCTCCTAACCACCTCATTATATTGCTTTCCAAATTCTTATGTTGCTGACTCTCTAGGAAAGGAGATTTAAATTAAGCAAACTATTCTGCACCTTGCAGCCTTCAATTTAAGGGAATATGTCAATACATGCTTACATTGCTCAGTGGGAGTATAGATGACAAAAGTTGAAGCAGATGGTGTAACTGTGCGATTAACTTTCTTCTGCTTTAACCTTCCTACTTTTTCCTTTTGCACTAACTACATCATTTATTTGCCAAGTAAAAAAGCAACAGCTTTCAGAAGAAAAAATCAGCTCTTTAAAGGATCATCTGAGGAAAGAACATGAGAAAAAAAAAGACTGGTGCATATAGAGACTTTGACTTCTTTTTTACTTATACTGTTTGCTTGTCTAATTTTCTCAATTTAAAAAAATTAAAGACATCAATTTTTTAAGCATAGAATTTTACTATTTATATACTTTAGGAAATAGACCCTCAACATTTAAAGTATCTATGTATACGCACAACTAAAATCCAGGATAATATCTTACAGAGTTCCTCATTGCAGCTATTTTTGATGTGAAGACATTGAGGAACAAACATTCTTTATATGAAGAGGAAGGAGGCTCCGTGTTTAGACATTTTTCTCTTTATTGTGAGGCATTTATTCTGCTTCTTTTACTGAAAAGAAGCTATACTCAATTATTTCTAAATTAAGATTGAATCTTATTATTTGTGAACTTATCTATAATGAAATTCCTTTTGTAGTAAAATGGAATGGAATTCCATAAATGTTTGGAGAATGGCAAGAAACCAATTAAAATTCCCTTTGAATGGAAAATTGAACTTGCACTTTCATGAAAATGTCTGTTGAAAATAAACTCATTAATAGACTAATACTTTAGTTTCATGACAAGTTTTTATCTCTCTTAGACTGAATAGAATTAGGCTAACTTAGAATGTTATGGTAAGGTAGATTAATTTGAATTAAAACTCCTAAAATAAAACTTGCCAGGAAATTTTTTTTTAAGAAAAAGACTGACAGTAATATTTACCATTAATCATACGATTTTGTCTTATGTTAGTTTTCATAGTAATATCAGTAAAGCCAAGCCTCCATGGTTGTAACAGTTAATAATCTTAGTCCCTTAACTACTGTATCCACGTCACACAGGGAATGTAACGCATCTCGAATACACCTCTGCTATGGGACCTAGTAATGTTTACTATTTCCAAAAATAATATGAGATAAAACATTTTCTTTTCTGAATGAAAATACCTAATGTGCACTTGGGAAATCTTTCGTTAACGTCCTTGTTTTTCCCAGGCACATATTGCAAGATACGCACTCATCCTCTAAACTTCTTAAAAGCTCAACAGTACTCAGTAGCATGATGAAAGAGATTTTTTAAATACTTAATGCATCCCTTTTGTATTTGTTAGAATGTCAAATTTAAAATTAGAATATGTATTCAATGACAAGCAGCAGCAATTAGGAGAACATAAGTGCATAGTTTTAAGTATATAATAAAAAAAAGGCTAACTTTTACTGTTTTTTTTCCTGAGATGACTTTATCACACTGCAGTCTTGTACCAGATAAGGATGTTTTGGTCAATGTCTGATGCCGTATACAACAGTAGTCCCGTAAGATTATAATGGAACTGAAAATTCCTATTGTAATAAGTGTTTGTGGTGATGTCAGTATAAAGAAAACCACTGTGCTGCCAGTCAAACAAAAGTGTAGCACATATAAATATGTATAGTATATAATACTAGATAATGATAATAAATGAGTATATTACTAGGCTATTTATTTATATGCTTTTTTTATCATACTTTTAGATTGTACTTCTACATGTTAAAAATAAGTTAATTGGAAAACAGTCACAAACAAGTTGTTTAGAAGATAGAAAAGGGCATTTCTATCATAGTAAATGACAGCTCCATTCATTATTACCCCCTGAAAACCTGCCAGTGTGATAAAATGGGGAGGTGGAAGATAGTGATATTGATAATTCTGATCCGAGATTAATGTGCGTGGTTGTGTCTTAGTTTTTAACAAAAAGTTTAAAGAGTAAAATATAAGTTAGAACATTTTAAAAATAAATAAAAGCTAATAGAATAAGCATATAAAAAGAAAACGTTTTTGTATAGTGGTATAATGTTTTTGTGTTTTGAGCTAAGTGTTAGTAAAAATGAGTCCAAAAGTTTAAAAAAGTAAAAAGTTTATAAAGTAAAAATGTTATAGTAAGCTGAAGTTAATTTATTATTGAGCAAAATATATTTTTATAAATTTAGTGTAGCATAAGTGTAGAGTGTTTGTAAAGTCTAAGGTGGTATATGGTAATGTCCTAGGCCTTCATATTCACTCACCACCCACTTGCTGACCCACTTAATGCAGCAACCATTCCTGTAAGCTCTGCTGCTAATAAGTGCTATATACAGGAATGCCATTTGTATATTTTAAAACGTATTTTTACTGTACCCTTTCTATATTTAGACACTCAAATACTTATCATTGTGTCACAATTGCCCACAGTATTCAGTGCAGTAGCATGTTGTACATGTTTGTAGCACAGGAGCAACAAGCTGTACAATATAGCCTAGATCTGTAGTGGGCTATACCACCTAGGTTTGTGTGAATACACTCTATGATTGCAAAACAATGAAATCATCTAATGATGCATTTCTCAAAATGCATCCCCTCTGTTAGGCAACACATGAATGTATTTATAATCCCAGCACTTTGGGAGGCCAAGGCAGGCAGACCACCTGAGGTCAGGAGTTCAAGATCAGCCTGGCCCACATAGTGCAAGCCCATTTCTACTAAAAATACAAAATTAGCCAGGCATGATGGCAGGCGCCTGTAATCTTAGCTGCTCAGGAGGCAGAGGCAGGAGAATTGCTTGAACTCGGGAGGCAGAGGTTGTGGTGAGCTGAGACTGCACCACTGCACTCCAGGCTGGGGGACAAGAGTGAGTCTTTGTATTTTTTTGTTTTTTGTTTTAAAGATTATATAGCAAAGTACTATGTAGTATTGTAGGAAACTAAAAATAAACTACTCTGTCTAAATTAATGTTGAAAAAGCAAATATCTATAAGGGAAGTAAGCAGAACTATAACTAAAACCTCCTCAAGAATTAGCACTAATAAGTATTTGTGGGACTAATTGATATTATCTTCAGTATTTCAGGAATTTGTGTCATAACGTGTTATTCTGTAATTGGGTATACGTTATACAAATTACATAATACACATATACCAAGTATAGTTATAAACATGTAAATAAGTTTACATATTTTAATACCTAGATTATTAAAATTTCATTTGACATATTACACTATAGTGATACTTATAAATATTAAAAGTAAAAGCTACACTGCAAGCCTACAGTAACCAAAACAGCATGGTACTGGTAACAAAACAGACACAGAGAGCAATGGAACAGAATAGAGAGCTCAGAAATAATACTGCACACCTAAAACTACATGCTCTTTAACAAAGTCAATAGAAACAAGCAAAGGGGAGAAGAACCCCTTTTCAATAAATAGTGCTGGGATAACTTGCTAGCCATATGCAGAAGGGTGAAACAACTCTTTTCTTATACCACATACAAAAATCAACTCAAAATGGATTAAATGCTTAAATGTAAAACCCAAAACTATAAAAACCCTGGAAGATAACCTAGGAAATACCATTCTGGACATAGCCCTGACAAAGATTTCTTGATAAAAACGCCAAAAGCAATTGTAACAAAAACAAAAACTGACAAACAGGACCTAATTAAACTAGTGTTTCTACACAGAAAAAGGAACTATTGAAAGACAGCCTAGAGATTGGTAGAAAATATTCACAAACTATGCATCCAACAAAGGTCTAATATCTAGAATCCATAAGGAACTTCAACACATTTGCAAGCAAAAAACGACCCCATTAAAAAGGGGGCACAGGACATGGACAGACACTTTTTTAAAGGACACATATACATGGCTAACAAATATATTGAAAACATGCTCAACATTACTTATCACTAGAGAAGTGCAAATCAAACCCACAATGAGATATCATCTCACATCAGTCAGAATGGTTATTACTATTAATGAAAAGTCAGAAAATAACAGATGCTGGTGAGGCTATGGAGAAAAAGGGAATGCTTATACACTGCTGATAGGAATGTAAATTATTTTAACCATTGCAGAAAGCAGTTTGGAGATTTATCAATTAACTTAAAACAGAGTTACTATTTGACCCAGCAATCCCATTATTGAGTATATACCCAAAGGAATATGTATCATTGCACGTGTATGTTTATCACAGCACTATTCACAATAACAAAGACATGGAATCAACCTAAATGCCCATCAACAGTAGACTGGGTAAAGAAAATGTGGTACATATACACCATGGAATACTATGGAACCATAAAAAGAACAAAATCATGTCCTTTGCAGAAACATAGGTGAAGCTGGAGACCGGTGTCTTAAGTGAACTAACATAGGAACAAAAACCAAATACCACATATTCTCACTTATAAGTGGAAGCTAAACATTGAGTACATGTGGACACAACAAAAGAAACAACAGACACCGGGGCCTAGTTGAGGGTAGAGGGTGGGAGGGGGGAGAGGATCAAAAACCTCCCTATCAGGTGCTATATTTATTACATGAATGAGGAAATAAACTGAACAACACAGTCCCATGATACAAAATTTACCTATATAACAAACCTGCACATGTACCGCTGAACCTAAAATAAACGCTAAAATAAATGAAGTATAGTTTTTTTTTAAGATTGTAGACTTATTTATTTGCAGCTGCATTGTTAAAATGAAAATACAAAGAAAAGGCAAATCTTTAACATACAATTTAGCCTTTCTTCAAAATCAATTGTAATAAAGGTTAAAAATCCTTGATGTATTTTGTGGTAAGAAAGTGCAACAGATCCGAATAAATTTTAGTGCAGAAACCTTGTCTTACTTTCTGGTTAATCTTTGCCTCTAAATTATTTTTTGAGAGTAAATAACCAGCTTACCTTCTTTAAACTATTGTTCATTTGTAAAATGGAAGGGCCTGGAGTAGGGGCCATATTATGTCTTTCTTATGTTTTCAAGTTATTGTAAAATAACAGTGATAACAACAGTAATAGCAGTTATTACTTATACAGTAATAACACTTATACTGTGTCAGACACTAAGAATTTGCATGTAGGGAGTAATTTAAGGCTCACATCATCTCTAGGAGATGAGTATTAATAACAACACTCACATCACCATCACAGATCTAGAAACTGAGTAATAACGAGGCCCAATGTTAAATATTTATTAACTACTGAACCAAAAAATAGTAGTTGATAAAAGCCAAAATTTTAAAAATTCCTTCTAATTGTATCAATTCTTATATGCTAACACCTAAAAAAGCCATGAATATATTCACATTCATAACAAGTGTATATATTTTTCTTAAATACATGTGCACCTATAGTAATATGTATTCTAAAATTTAATGAAATTTTTGAGCCTGTCAGCAATGAGTACTTTTGTAACTGCTAAATAAAACTTTTATTTTTGAATACTGTATTTTACTTATTTCTAATGGGAGGTAGAACTTCAAAAACATTGACTAAGGATCAGAAATAAAGCCAGGGTTATTGTCTTACCTTCAATTGCTTACATGATTTTTTGAAAGTCCTGACCTTTGAACTAAACTATGAAAAATTTTAAGTATTTTTAGAAAAATAAGACTTTATCAGTGACTTCCTGTCTCATATAAGAAACCCTAATGAATTTCAGACTCCTAGAGTAATATTTAACTTTGTAGAAAAGTAAATGGTGATTTACTAAAAGATTTATTATTGACTCACATATGCTAATAGTCTCATCATCAAAAAAAAACTCTGAGCTTTGCCAGAATTTCCAGTTTTCCACCATATTTTAGAAGGGTTTTAGTATATGGTAGGACTTTTATCACAAATTTACATAATTATTTTAATATCTATAAAGAATAGTAAGAAGAGTACACAAAACTCTTTAAAACTAGCAATTAAAAAGAATCATATGCAAACCAAAGCAAACTAACAAAAATCTGATCAAAAAAGATTTCACAATTACATGCTCACATTCTTTCGACTAAAGGATATAGAGACCTTAATTTATGTAAGATTTACTGCTATTCTCTGTATTACGAAAACAATATTAAGAATATAATTACCTTTCTTAAGAAAGTTAAAAGAATATTTTTCCAACAACTACCATTTTTTTTTCAAAATTCTACACTTTAAAACATTTACATTTATTTAATTTGTCTTATACATTTGAAATTCTATGAAAAGTTTGCAATTAGCAATTAACATTTATAATTAGTATTTAGAATAATTATTTTATATTAATATTAAATCTAATATGGGTCTATGTATAGATAAGCAAGCTCTTTGAAGATAGGTATTTGCTTTTTATCTTTGCTGTATTCTTACAGGCTATAAATCCCTGTTTAATAATAAATGAATGAATCTCATCCCTCACCATATTAAACACATTTTTTCTGCTAGTTAAATTGTTCTATGCCAAAATGAAATGAACAAACATGTTTAAATGGACATATCTACATATAATTATATTACACCAATATCTGTACTTATTTTCTATATTTGTTCCTGTTTGTATATCTACTGACTCTTCAATAGCACACAATTTGTTTTGATGATTTTTGTATCTTCTGTGGCAATAAATATCTATTAACAACAAGTGAATTAATCCAAAGGATATTACTTGATTCCTTATCTATTTTAAAGAATATACTTTCTAGTCCAACATTTTCAGTCCTCCATAAAATAATCTAAGAGAACCCAAAGACATACTTACCTTTCTTTCTATGATTTATCATATGATAAATGTAATAACTCATTGTGCTGGAGCCTTATTTTCATTTCTTAAAATTTACATACTTTTGAAGGGAACGCCATTAGTATAAAGTTTCTTTCCAGTTTTACCTGCTTCACTCACCTATGCTGTATCTTTGGTGGAATGATTTTGTGATTGGGGAATTTTAAAAAGAGAAAAATTTTAGTGTGTAGTCTCTTCTTCTCTATTGGTAGCTCACAACTCTCCTTTTCCTTGCTACCCCTTCATGCCTTAAAATTTTCAGCCATATACACTGTTGCTGTAGCAGAGATAACCTGCTCTAATATGCCACTGGCTATGAGAAGGTGAGAAATCTGTGTCACTTTCTGGGATGTAGTTTTTGGAAACCTAATTTCCTGTGATATACGCCACCTTCTACAACATCAGCTTATTCCCCAACAAATGTACTCTTTTGTCTCTGCTATATCTTATAGCTTCCTCTAATTTCTAAATTAGTTTGGCACGTGGACAAGGAATTAAAACAATAATAATGGTGACAATAATTTTTGCCAAGACACATGTGACAATCACTGTTCTAAGCACAGTGGATAAATACATATCCATATATATGAATTCAAATGGTTCAGTCATCACTGTTATTAGTAGGTCCTGTTACTTGTTTTAAGGCCTTGAAGCTAGTCCATAGCAAAGATGCTTTCAATCCAAGCAGTCTTCTCCAAACTTCACTCATATCGTATGTCAGAACCCTTTTAAAATTTTCGATTGATAGATATTAAAATCAATGGCAAAAACCACAATTTTGCACCAACCTAATAATATCAATGACAAAAGAGAAAAACAAACTTTCATTGTGAATCAACTCAACTTTGATCTTATTTATCTCACAAAACTTAAAGCCAAGTCTGAATTCAACAAAACTGATTTAATTTTTTTATATTTGTCAAAGATTTAACATATGCTTTCTATTTTTGTTGAATTTCTGATTTTTGAATATCAAGCTCTTAATATAATTGATGAATATATATATGCATATAAATAATTATGCTTTCAATAAATATTTTCCTGAATTTACACCATGATTTCATAATGCATATACATATTCATCATTGTTTAAGAAATATAATTGATGAATATATATATAAAAATATTTCTTAAAGAAATATAATTGATGAAAATATATATGCATACAAATAATTATGCTTTCAATAAATATTTTCCTGAATTTACACCATTATTTCAACAGCAAGATTTCTTCAATTGTTGAATTAATTGCAAGAAACAAGGAATTTAATTAATAAATGCACCTATTATAAATATACCTAAATTAATGGGTTAAATTACCAATGTCTTAAGAAGAACTGCTAAGTAAACAGATTTTTTAAATTGCACACATTATGTATATACTGATATACATTAATAGGGAAAACAAACATTCTATAAAATTAAATTAGAAACAAAGTAAAATAAAAAATAATCCTAATGACAATGATAAATAGAGAAACTAAAATGATAGGTTTTATATAGCAGCTATAGATAAGTTTTTATGGAAATGGTATACAGAGAAGAATTAATTGAACAGAGAAGAATTAATTAAAATTATTTAATGGCTATAAATTATAAAGCTAATTTATAAAACAATATTTAATTCTGCAGCATGCAGAATATTTGCACCTTATAAATGGTAAACAAATAGTAACCAGAGCTAAAAATTTTTAAATTAACATTTATAATTTGTTTAAGTTCTATCGAATTTAACAATTCATTCAAATTCTTTCTATTCTCAATTCATTTCATCAAGTTGTTTTTTAATAACCATACACTTTCATTATTAATAAGGGCTCTAATTTCCTTTTTATCCTGAAAAGGTAGAGGTTGTCATATTGTAACACTGAATCAAGAGAGTGCCAGCTCCTAGAACCTTTTACATGATAGCACAGGAGGTTGTCCTCAAAGTATCACATAATATAAAGACAAAATTCTCTCTGACTTGTCAGTGCTTATGTGATCATAGACAGGCTCACATTGACTGTTCTTTACATCCTGTTGATATTTCATAATATCTAAATTTTATATTATAGATGTTTTATATTAGTTTATACTGCAAATACTGGTGATAAAATTAGATGTTTTTAGATTTTCAATATGCATAGATGCAGGAATAAAATGAGATAGTAAAAAGAGCCAAATATAACTTCAGAGTCTCCTGTCCCATTTTGGAAATTCATGTTGTGTTACTTTTTGAACTGCAATAAATTTACCAAAAAAGATATACCCAGTACACATGTTTAAGTCCAGACAACATTTCCAGTTTTATTATCATTTCTTGCCCTACAATAGTATAGTCAGTGGGAACATTAAATATAAAATGTGGGAGAAAGGCATGTTTGCAGTTGTGTTTGCAACCTCCTGGCTACAGTTTCTATTCCATAAAACACTCCTGGAAATATTGAAAACAGTTATTACGAAATTTAAAAGTAAACTTTTCCTATTCTTTTTATGGCTAGATTTTATAACCTTTCATAAATAACCAATTAAAGCTTTATGTAGACAGCAGGATGAAAAAATATATTTACTGCTGTAACTTAACTTAAAATTTATATTCTAAGTAAATCCCTCCTATCTTATTGAATTATGTGCATTTAGATGTAGACTTTGAGTAGCAGCCAAGGGTGTGTGGGAAATCTTTCCACTAATAAACAAGAGACTGAAAGCTCAGTAAACTACAGTATTTTTTTCTCTAAGGTGAGATTTTAATAGATGCTTTTCAGTATATTGACTTTCTGATTATAATGCTTTAGTTCAAAGTGTTAACATGATAGAGTCAAAGGAAGAAGAAGGTAAAAATAAAATCCCAGAAAACCAAAAGACCTAAGTTCTATAGTTCAAGAGCTTCTATTTAATTTGGTTGTTTTATGTTTGCTTCTGAATAATGCAAATCATTCTCCAAATGAGAATGTGCTCTTTTGTTTTGTTTTTGTTTTGTATCAGTACAATGTATTTTAACCCAGCCGTTCATGTCTTCCAGCGGGACAAGCAATAACCTGTAATTCAATGCAGGTACTTTGAGAAGTTCTTCCTAATGACTCGAGGTAACAAAAAAAAAAAAAAAAGAAAAAGAAAAAAGCAAACAAAAACAGAGAGAACGAGAGAGACAGATGTGAAACCTGAATGTACTGTCTGCTTAGTGAAGCAAGAGATCTTGACGTGGATATGAAACAAAATTCTGCTTCCTACAAAGGATGTGATTATCTTTTTGGAAAATGGATCTTATTAATTGGCTTTATAAGGAAAAAAGTAAACAATAGTCCTGGGAAAGCATGGTAAAAATAAGAGTGAGTGGGAGAAAGAGAAAAAGGAGGAAGAGAAGGAAGTAAAGAGTAAAAATTAGGAAAGAGGGAAGGAAGAAAGGGAAGAAAAGATGATAAAGACACACTAGCATGTATTTTATTGGGCCAAAATATTTTAACTCCTAAATTTTAAAATAATCAACATTGCTCTCATATTACCTAAACAAAGAATGAATTTTCATCTTATACAATGTTTTACAGAGAGAGTAAAATTATTACATACCAATTACTGTGTATTGTAATAAAATATTCTACTTGTTTGTAGTTTGTTTTTTATGCATCTACACAAGTAGTAGATGAATATGACATATTCACAGTTACAGATACCAGGTATAAACATTAAACACAATTTTATAAATACCCAATTGTATGGTTTGGCTCTGGGTTTCCAACCAAATAACACCTCAATTGTAATCCCCATGTATCAAGGAAGGAAGCTGGTGGGAGCTGATTGGATCATAAGGACAGCTTCCCCCATGTTGTTCATGTAATAGTGAGTTAATTTGCATGAGATCTGATGGTTTAAAATTGTAGCACTTCTCCCTTCTCTCTCTCTCTCTCTCACTGCCATGAGACACATATCTTGCTTCCCCTTCACTTTCCGCAATGATTGTAAGTTTACTGAAACCTCTCCAGTAATCTGGAACTGTGAGTCAATTAAACCTCTTTTCTTTATAATTTATCCAGTCTCAGGTAGTTCTTTGCAGCAGTGTAAAAACAGACTAATACAACCAAATAGAAAACATGTTAGATACTCTTAAAACATCAGCTTAAAAAAAAAATAAACTACATTTTTAATTTCCTCAAAAAGCCTTTACTTATTTAGAATAAGTAAGTTTTATAAAATTAACTTCACAATAAAAGATATCATCTATTAATATGCTTTTGACTAAAAATACTAATGCATAACACTTATAAGATAAGGAAAATATAGCATCATAAAATATCATGGCTTTCCTTCCTCAATTTAACTTTAACTCTTAACCTAGACAGAGTTAAGGAAATGGCTTAGTACCCTATTTATTGATAAGTAAATCTGCTTGTATGTTAATGGGTGCCAGATTTCAAAAGAGCATTCTAGATCTATAAAGTTTTTGAATAGTTCTTAAAACTGATGAAACAATTTGTTGTAATCAATACTACAGTGAAAGTCAACTTTTACAGCCTAACATCTCACATTGTCTCTACCCTCCTTTTTATTTCACTCTTTAATTCAGGGCCTTTTAAAGTGTGTTCTCCGCTATTTTGTCTGTTTTAAACCGTAGAAGAGCTGTTTTTATTTGTTAGATATGGAACAATAGACCTAAATTTCAAATAAGTTTTCTTTTGATAAAACGTATTCTGCTAAAGGGTCACAAAATACAAAAATCACCGTTTTCAATACATCTCAGATTAATTTTGACAAGTAATGTGAAAATTACTTGTCAAATGAAATTTAACTTTTCCCCAAAATGAAAAGAAGACCCCATCATTTCTTACTGAATAATCCTTCCCCACACCGATATATTATGGTCTATTTCTAGACTCTATTCTAGTTCAAGGGATCACAACCCTTGGGCCCTGGACTGGTACTGGTTCACGGTCTATTAGAAATTGGGTTGTGCAGCAGGAGGTGGGCAGCAAGAGAGTGAGCATTGCCACCTGAGCTCTACCTTCTGTCAGATCAACAGCAGCATTAGATTCTCACAGGACTGTGACCCTTATTGTAAACTGCACATGTGAGGGGATATAGGTTGTGCACTCCTTATGAGGACCAAATGCCTGGTGATCTGAGGTGGAAGAGTTTAATCCCAAAACAAACCCCTTACTCTCCCATTGATGGAAAAATTGTCTTCCATGAAACCAGTCCTTGGGCAAGAAGTTTGGGGACTGCTGTTCTGATTTATTAATTTCTTTATTTTTAGAAATATTGTACATTATATTATTAGAGTTTTAATATTTGGTAGGCAAAAGTCCACATTATTACACATTTCACAAATTGTCATCCATATGCCTAACTTCTTTTTCTTCCAAATAAATTAAAAATTACACAATCAGATTCCAAAGAGATTCAATTCTTTTAATTTAAAACAAATTATATGTTACTCAATTTTACTTTCTATTATGAGAATAATTTCTCTAATTACCAATGTTCTTTAACTTTTACAGTACTATTTTGTGTTTTTTTGAAATGTGAAGGTAGAATGTAGTGACTATTAAATTTAGAATTGAAATTAAGCTATGATAAGTTCAGATATTAGTTTGCTACTTAAACATGTGACCTTGAAAAATTATTCAAATAAATCTTAAATATTGCTGTATTCAGATACTAAAATATATTAAACTTTTATAGTTACATGTGACGCAAATTAATATTTACTCCAAAATAATTTCTACATAGAAAGGAATGCATGTTAATGTTAATATAAATTCAGAAATGAATACATTGGTTTTAGGAAAGTTAGATAATTCTTCTGATATGATTATATTTAGGATGTAGTATTATCAGGGTCTGGTAATACAACAACAGAGCTCAGGAAGAAGATAAAATAAAAGGAAGGTAAGGACGAGGGGGATAAAGTTTGGTCAGGAATGTCTGATATAATCCACTGCACTACTCATATATCTTTGCACCTTTTTTATTACAATCTGTAAAATTGTAAGAGCGGACACATGTATGCAAGCTCAGTGCTCCTACTTTTCTCAAACAGATTGCTTCTAGGATTTCCACGTGTCTTGTACAACGTCTCCAGTAAAATATTTTGGGAAAAGAATTATGACAATTAGAGTGACATGCTGAATTATACCTTTTGTCATTATAGAGTTATCCTCTTGATACCTTGAATTGTTTTCATTTTAAACTATCCTTGTTTTCTGGTATTTATAAACAAACAAAAAAGTATTTAATGAATAATTGGGCAATTACTATAGCTAATCTGATTTTGAAAACCTTGAGTGAAGTGTTTGAGCATATGGGAGGAATAACAAGGGAGAGTAAGAAATGGTCCCTAAATCATGATACATCATACAGGTACCTTACAACTATTTAAAATGGCATAAACTTTATTTTATAGTTATTTGTTAGGAAAAGAATATATATCCTTCATTCCTCATATTACTTTAGAGTAGATAGAATTTATACATATATTATGCCGAATTATGGAATAAAGAATAGAACAGAATATAAATTTTGGAGCATAGTATAGTGCAGGCATGAGTTGATCCAAATATTCAATGTATCTTATCCAATGCTTGTCTTCCCTTCAATGTTCTTCAGCCATTGAAACCACAACTGAACAGTTTGTGATCCTAACAAGTTTCTAAACTTCACAATATCTCAATTTTCTCATGTTAAAATAGGAATACAACAATACGTGCCTGAAAAAGCTTACCTTGGCCTGTGCTGCTATAATAGAATACCATAATCTGTGTGGCTTAAAAAAAAACAAACATTTATTTCTCCCAGTTATAGAGGCTGGGAATTCCAAGAACAAGGCTTCAGCAGCTGAAGGTGTCTGGTGCTTGGTGAGGGCCCTCTTCCTGGTTTGTAGATGAGGATGTTTTATCCTCATATGGCTGAGAGAGAAATTACTTCTCTTATATTTCTTCTTCTAAGAGCATTAATCCCATTCATGAAGGCCCTACCCTCATGGCTTAAATATCCTCCCCAAAAGCCCCACCTCCTAACACCGTCACATTGAAAGTTAGGATTTCAACATAGGAATTTCGGGGAAACATAAACATTCATTTCATAACAGGACTATTGTAATATTATACATGTGTAAAGCTATTTAATGAGGCAGTAGATGTTTCATGCTGAGAAAACAGTCTGGCAGATAATAAACACTCAATAAGTGTCAGTCTTTATTGTTTTTGTCCTGTCCACTGAAGTGTACTTCTCCAGAAAGGAGGGAATCCTGTAAGACAATGACAATTATTTGACTTAGTTTCTCTGCTAAACGATGTATGTTAAACAATAGACTGGTGTTGACATTCATGTCTCTTTCTGCCTCTCTTCTCCTCCCCATTTTAAAAATAGCTCTGTCTATCTCCCTCTAAATTGCTTGTCACCGAAGAAGTACTCTCAGTATGCTCATCTCTTCACCGCTCTACTTTCATGCAGTAAGATTTTATTATTATTGTTATTAGAGACAAATTCTGGCTCTGTTACCCAGGCGGGAGTGCAGTGTCTCCCAGGCTCAAGCCATCCTCTCATCTCTGTCTCCTGAGTAGCTGGGACTGTAGTTGTGAACCACCATGCCTGGCTAATTTTTCTTTTTCTTTTTTTTGTATTTTTTGTAGAGACAGGTTTTCACCATGCTGGCCAGGCTAGTCTTGAACTCATGAGCTCAAGGAACCCACCAGCCTCAGTTTCCCAAAGTGCTGGGATTACAGGTGTGAGCCACCGCACCTGGCCTATTCATTCTGTAAGTTGTCTGAGACATTAACCCCAACATCTAAACATTTAAAAAGTAAAAGCAAATTTCTCTTCTCGATTATGTTACAAACATCCAATGCATAATATAGTTAATGCACACACATCAACATTGTTAACCATGAAAAATAATAGATACTTTCTGTTTTCTAGGTAAATGTGGGAACAAAAATGACAAGACAACAAAAAATTTTGGCTTCAATCTTGTCAGTATTTCACACAGGCCATGCCAATATTTCAGAAACCAGGATCTATAAATATAAACAATTTAGAGCTGTCCCCCATCATGAAGTTACTCTTAGAATAAACTTCTGAAATCATAGAAATATCTATTTTAAATATTGCTTTTATGCTTAGCAGAATTCGAGGCATTTTATGGTTCTAACAGTTGTTAGAATTTGCTGTGGTAATTGCCGCTGTTCAGTGGATCTTATGTAATGCTTCTGTCTTCCCTTCAATGTTCGTGAGCCATATCCTCTTTCTCTCTGAACTCTATATCACACTCATCATCTCAAATGAAAACTGCATGCAATTCTAGTGATGATATGGACTCCACATTCACATTCACTTAAGTAGGTTTCCAGAAGTGGTACAAGGCGGCACTGTAAGAAAAGGTTTTGCTTTGTATTCTCCACAGGTTCAGGCTCCTGCTCTTTCTGTACTTTCCTTTTTATATACCAACCCCACCCCCCATATTTTTAGTTGTTTTCACAATGACATTGCGCTGACATATTGCTGCTGAGATTATTATTTTCTGTAAAATAGTTCCTAATAATGTATTCCCATGTCTCAACATTTTCTGAGCTGGAGAATTGCCCTGCAAAGTCCATTGGACTGAAAAAAAGATCTATTAAGACTTAAAAATATGATGGAACCAAGGGCCCAGTGAGAAACAACGTATCTTCAGTAGATGCAAAACTTTTCCACAAAGAAAGCTTTAGGCCCAGATGGCCTCACTAGTAAATTCAAACAAACATTTAAAAAAAGAAGTAAGATCAATTCTACACAAACTATTCCAGAAAATTAGACACATAGATTATGTCTCAAATTATTATATAAGGTCAGGAATACCTTGATAACAACAGTATGAAAGAATGACACTAAAGGAAATAAAAATTACAACACAGCATCTCTCATGAAAATACCATAATAATTCTAAGCAGAAATTTAGTAAATTGACTCCACCAAACAAGCATGATAACCTGTGATTACTGAAAGGTGGTTTCTCCAAGTTGGGTTAACCCTCATAAAATCAATTAATTCACTGTATTAAATTTTAGAAACAAGACTATAAGACCATATCAATAAATACATACAAAAGATTTGACAAAATCCTATACCCATTTCTGATAGAAATCCTCAAAATACAAAAGAAAAAGAAAGAAAAATGGTGATGTTCTCAACCTGCTGAAATGAAGCTACAATATCAAAAAATAATATACCTGACAGGAAAAACTTAATGCTTTACTCTTGCAATATGGAAGAAAGGATGTTTTACTCTGATCGCTTCTATGTATATTGTACTGGAGATTCTAGTCAATACAAAAAAGTGAGAAAAACAAATAAAAGGCTTCCAAATAAGAAAGAATCTGGATTAATATCCTGCCTCTGTTATTTCCACATCTTGATTCTACAAAGGTGTGGCCACTCTCTTTCATGATATAATTGATATGCCCTGATAGGGTAGTAAACAAAAGAATAATATGCTCAAGTTTTTGTCTCTGTTCTCTGTCTGAAAAATTATTCTAGCATGTTACTTTTTATTACTTCTATTAGATTATAAAGAAAAGACAACCTCTTAATGTCACAATAGAATGGGTTTGTAGTGGATAGATTGTAATTATATGTCATTACTTTCAATCATCTCAAATATAAATGGAGTTAAGTATATGTAATTATCTGGAAACAGTTCTTGTAATAGTCCAAGAAGTTTGATCACTTATAATTGCTCTTTTTGTCTGTTCAGTTTATGTTGTCTAAATCTTACTTCTAACAGCCCTGAACATGAGGGTCAGTATTTTTATTTGAATATTTCAAAAAGTAGGAAACTCAGCCTGGGACCAGTGTGTGCTAGTTTATCTCAACTGGATCCAAATGAAATAAAAGTTTCAACTGGCTCTAGTCTCCTCTTTGTCATCCTGTCTTATCTTTCTCCTGCCTACTCCAGTTATTAACCAATATGAGAATTGTAAGAGATTTTATTAAGGATGTCCCATTAACATGGAAATAGATAAAGAGGAGTATTTGATACTTTGATTTTCATGAGTTTTAATTTATGCCTTAGCATTTCATGTAATTTTAAATTGCAAACATTATTCATCAAACCTGGAAGTTTTAATTTCCTGATTGAAGAGTTATCCTCTAGATCCTGTTCATAACTTTCATATTTAACCAACACACATTTACACTAATTTTGTCAGAATTTAATCACTTTATGTGCAATATTACAACATCCTTGATCTTTGATTTAGATTTCATTACTTTCAAATTTATGAAACTGTTATATAAATGAAGTTTAATTATTTTTATATTAACCATTTATGTCTCAATATTCTTTATCTAGACAGAATATCAATTATTTAACATTAATTCAAGCTAATCTAATACATGTTTCTGGTATTTCTTCTATCTACTTCTCATGCTTTCTCCATTTTTAACATTCATATCACATGCACATTTAACATTCATATTACATGATTATTTTGCCCAGAAGTTAGAAGATAAGTTACTTTTTTGATTTTTTTTCTTTTTATGTAAAAATTGTTACACTAGCAGATAAAATAATTCATTCATCTGAGAAAAATCATATGAGAAATATGCTTTGAAATATGCATTTTAAATGCTCACAGCTTAAAATTGAAAAAGCACATGTATATATAAAATACTGAACTTGTTATATTTTATTAAGTTTGGACACATATATTTCGATGTAATATATAAAGTCCACATGACTATTCCAAATCACCTTCATTGTGTAACTGGTGAACCAATCTCAAGAAAGTCAAAAGGTAAAAGTTTTCCTATGTGCTATGTAGTCTATATTAATTATTATTAAAATTATTAAAGAAAAATATATAATAAATACTATCCCACTCTAGACAAAAAAGAGATATATCTATTTCCTTTCTTTTCCATATAAACCAAATTACTGAGTGCCAAAATAGAAGTTGGATATCAGTTCAATGCATTCCATTTTGGTTATTAAAACATAAACCTTGAACCATGAACTAAGATTTACAAAAATATATTGATGGACACAAATTCATGATAATTTTCTAGTAAGATGGAATTGAAATGTTTAATACATTATGAAATTATCATATCATCAACAAGCAAAAATTAGTCTTCATTCATCTGTTTATTGATAATTTTATCATTGATTTTTGGACCAGAGAAATATGACATTTTAAAATCCAGAAATGTTATTTCTCACAACATTTAGACCCTTGAAAATAAAGGCACAGATCCACATCCATATCTAAAAATACTTTAGATACATTCCAAAATAACCAACTAGACACAGCCAGGAAGAAATGCTGCAATCGAGACAGACCTGAATACTGAGTAAACAGGCATAATCCAAACAGACCATCCAAAAGAACACACCGAGAGAGGTTAGAGAGGTGACTCAGATGCTGGAACATACAAAACAATAGAGAAGATCAATGAAACTAAAAGCTAGTCCTTTGAAAAGATAAATAAAATTGATAGACCATTAGGGAGATTAGCCAAGAAAAGAAAGAATCCAAATAAACTAAATTAGAAATGAAATGGGAGATATTACAACTGATACCACAGATATACAAAAAAAGTTCTAAGCTACTAAGAACACCTTTATGCACATAAACTAAAAAAACCTAGAGGAGATAAGTGAATATCTGATAGATTAAACCAGGAAGAAATAGACACTCTGAAGAGATCAATGACAAGCACCAAGATTAAAATGGTAATTTAAAAAATTGCTAAAAAAGTACAGTTCAGAACCAGATGCATTCACAGCTGAATTCTATCAGACATTTAAAGAAGAACTGATACCAATCCTTTTGATGCTATTTCACATGATACAGAAAGAGGGAATCCTCCCTAAATCACTCTTTGAAGCCAATATTACCCTGATACCAAAACCAGGAAAAGACATAGGAAAAAAATCCAAATTATGGAATAATATCCATTATGAACATAGATGCAAAAATCCTTAACAAACTACTAACTGAATCCAACAGCATATCAAAAAGATAATCCACCATGATCCAGTGGGTTTCATACCAGGGATGCAGGGATGGTTTAACATATGCAAGTCAATAAATGTGATACACCATATAAACAGAATTAAAAACAAAAATCATATGATCATCTCAATAGACACAGAAAAAGCATTTGACAGAAATCCAGCATCCCTTTATTTTTAAAACCCTCAGTAAAATCAGCATAGAAGAGACATACCTTAATATAATAAACCAGCTATGCCAAACCCACAACCAATATCATACTGAACAGGGAAAAGACAAAAACAAGACAATGATACCCAGTTTCACCGTTTTATTCAACATAGTACTGGAAGTTCTTACTAGAGCAATCAAACAAGAAAAAGAAATAAAGGGCATCCAAATAGGCAATCAGATGGTAAAGAGGAAGTAAAACTGTAAAGAGAAAGAGGTAAAGAAGAACTCAAACTGTTGCTGTTTGCTGATGATATGATTGTATACTGAGAAAACCCTAAAAACTCATTCAAAAGCTCCCAGAACTGATAAACAAATTCAAACAAAATTAATGTACACAAATCAGTAGTACTGGTATACATCAATAATGACCAAGCTGAGAATCAAATCAAGAACTCAACCCTTTTACAATAGCTGCAAAAAAAAAAAAAAAAGAAAAAGAAAAGAAAAGAAATACTTAGAAATATACCTAACCAAGGAGGTGAAAGACTTCTACAAGGAACACTACAAAACACTGCTGACAAAAATCACAGACAATACAAACAAATGGAAACACATCCCATGCTCATGGATGGATAGAAAGCAATCTGCAAATTCAATTCAATTCCTTTAAAAAGACCACCATCATTCTTCACAGAATTAGTAAAAAAAAAATTCTAAAATTCATGCAAGACCAAAAAAGAACCTGCAAAGCCAATGCAAGAATAAGCAAAAGAACAAATCTGGAGGCATCACATTACCCAACTATGCAACTTCAAACTATACTATAAGCCCATAGTCAACACAATAGCATGGTATGGATAAAAAATAGGCACATAGACCAATGGAACAGAATAGAGAACCCAGAAATAAAGCCAAATGCTTACACCCAACTGATCGTCGACAAAGCAAACAAAAAAAGTGAGGAAAGGACACTCTGTTCAACAAATGTTGCTGGGATAACTAGCAACTCACAAGTAGAAGAATGGAACTGGATCCTCATCTCTCACCTTATGCAAAAATCAACTCAAGATGGATCAAAGACTTAAATCTAAGATCTGAACCCATAAAAATTGTAGAAGATAACATTGTAAAACCCCTCCTAGACATTAGCTTAGTCAAAGACTTCATGACCAAGACACCAAAAGCAAACTCAACAGAAACAAAAATAAATAAATGAGATTTAATTAAACTATGCAGCAAAAGAAACGGTCAGTAGAGTAAACAGTGTGGGAGAAAATCTTTGCAGTCTATATATTTAACAAAGGACTAATATTCATGTTCTACAAAGAACTCAAACAAATCAGCAAGACAAAGGATCCCATCAAAAAGTGGGCTAAAGATATGAATAGATAATTCTCAAAAGAAAATATACAGTGGAGTATTGAAGTTCCCCACTATTATTGTGTGGCTGTCTATCTCATTTCTTAGGTCTAATGTAATTGTTTTATAAATTTGGGAGCTCCAGTGTTAGGTGCATATATGTTTAGGATTGTGATATTTTCCTGTTGGACAAGGCCTTTTACCATTATATAATGTCCCTCTTTATCTCTTTTAACTGCTGTTACTTTAAAAATTGTTCTGTCTGATATAAGAATAGCTACCCCTACTCGCTTTTGTTGTCCAATTGCATGAAATGTCTTTTCCACCTTTTTACTTTAAGTTTATGTGAGTCCTTATGTGTAAGGTGAGTCTCCTGAAAACAGCAGATGGTTGGTTGGTGAGTTCTTACCCACTTTGCAGTTCTTTATTTTTAGTGGAGCAATTCGGCCACTTAAATTCAATATTAGTATTGAAATGTGAAGCACTGTTGCATTCACCATGCTTTTTGTTGCCTGCATACTTTTGCTGTTGTTGTTTGTTTTTGCTTTTTAACAAAGTCCTGTGTAATTTATGCTTTAAAGAGGTTCTGTTTTGATATGTTTTCAGGATTTTGCTTCAAGATTTAGAGCTTTATTTTATTTATTTATTTATTCATTTATTTATTTATTTTTAGCAGTTCTTATAGTGATGGCATGGTAATGCTGAATTCTCTCAGCATTTGTTTGTCTGAAAACAACTGTAATTTTCCTTCATATGGGCTAGATGTCTCTTAGCTCAGGCTCTCCTTGGGCCAGTCTTTCTGTGGCTGCTGTGTGGAATGAGGATGAGAGTCCCAGGTCATTGGAGTTGTGTACCTAGGAGGATTATGGCTGTCCCTGCTGAATCACCAAATCCAACAATGTATCAAAAATATAATCCACCATGATCAAGTGAGTTTCATACCAGGAATGCAGGGATGGCTTAACGTATGCAAGTCAATACGTGTGACACAGCACATAAAAAGAATTAAAAACAAAAATCTCATGATCATCTCAATAGATGCAGGAAAAGCATTTGACAAAATCCAGCATCACTTTATGATTAAAACTCTCAGCAAAATAGGCATACAAGGGACATGCCTTAGTGTAATTATATATATCTATATCTATATCTATATCTATATATAGATATATAGATATATACTATTTGATGGAAGCAGCCAAATACATATATATTTATTTTGGAACCAATCAACCAAATATACATTATTGGTTATATATATATATATATATATATATATATATACATATAAAATATAAAATATATATATTATATATATATACTGTTTCATCACATACATTACATATATATATGTGTATATATATATATATATGTGTATATATATATATATATATGTGATGGAATACTATGCAGCCATAAAAGAGAATGAATTAACAGCATTTGTAATGACCTGGATGACACTGAAGAATATTATTCTAAGTGAAGTAACTCAGGAATGGAAAATCAAACATCATATGTTTTCACTAGTATGTGGGAACTAAGCTATGAAGGGACTTAGACAATCACAAAATAATACATGGGGACTTCAATACTCCACTGGCAGCATTAGACAGGTCACTGAGGCAGAAAACAAACAAAGATATTCTGAAGTCTTAAAGTCCCCAGTTGACCATTTGGAACTAATAGGTATATACAGAAAAATGCACCCAACAACAACAGAGTATACATTCTTCTCATTGTCACATGGCACATACTCTGAGGTTCACCACATGCTCAGCCATGAAGCAATACTAAGTGAATTTTGAAAAATAAAATCATACCAACCATACTCTCAGATCACAGAGCAGTAAAAGTAGGAATCAATACAAAGAGATCTATAAATCATACAATTACATGAAAGTTAAATAATGTTCTCCTGAATTACTTTGTGTAAAGAATGAAATTAAGGCAGAAATCAAAAAATTGTTTAAAACTGATTAAAACAGAGTCACAAATACCAGAATCTTTGGGGCACAGCTAAAGCAGTGTTAACAGGAAAGTTTACAGCAATAAATACCTACATCAACAAGTTAGAGAGATCTCAATTAACAACCTAATGTAGCATCTTAAGGAATCAGAAAAACAAGAGCAAACTAACCCTAAAGGTAGCACAATAAATAACCAAAATCAGAGCTGAACTGAATGAGATTTAGAAATGAAAATCCATATAAGAGATCAATGCAACCAAAAGTTGGTTCTTCAAAAGATTAAATTAGATTAAAACACTCCTTGCTAGATTAATAAAGAAAAAAGTGAGAGAAGATCCAAATAAATACAATCAGAAATGACAAAGGTGACATTCCAACCAACCCCACAGAGCTAAAAAAAAAAAATGCTCAGAGACTGTTACGAACACCTCTATGTACACAAACTTGAAAACCTAGAAAAAAATGGTTAAATTCCTGGAAACACATTGCCTCCTAACACTGAATCAAGAAGAAATTAAAATCCTTAACAGATCACTAACAAGTCCCAAAATTGAGTTAGTAATAAAATGCCTACTAACCATAAAATGCTTTAAACCAGTGGATTTACAGCTGAATTCTACCAGACGTACAAAGAGGAACTAGTTATCAATACTATTCAAATTATTTCAAAACATTGAGAAACAGGGACTCCTCTTTAATTCATTTTGCAAAGCTATAATCATTCTGACACCAAAGCCTGAGAGAAACAAAACAAAGAAAGAAAATTTTAGGTCAGTATCTCTGATGAACATGGACAGAAAAATCCACAACAAAATATTAGCAAACTGAATCCAGCACATCAAAAAGCTAATTCACCACAATCAGTTAGGCTTTATACCTGGGGTGCAAGTCTGGTTCAACATACACAAATAAATAAATGCAATTTACCACATAAGCAAAACTAGCAAAAAAATTACACAATCATCTCAATACTTACAGAAGAAGCCATCAGTAAAATTCAATATCCCTTTATGTTAAAAACACTCAACAAATTATGCATTCAAGGAATATGTCTCAAAGTAACAAAAGCCATATATGAAAAACCTACTGCCAACATCATAATGAATGGACAAAAGCCAAAAGTATTTAGCTTGAGAACTGGAACAAGACAAGGATGTCCATCCCCACCACTCCTATTCAAACTAGTACTGGAAGTCTTAGCCAGAATAATCAAGCAAGAAAGAGGAAGAAGCAGCATCCAAATAGGAAAGGAGAAAGTCAAGCTATTTCTCTTCTCAAATATGATTCCATACGTTGACAATCAACAGTGCACACTGATTTCAATTAATTGTATTATAAACTGTGGCTACATAGAAATGGAACAATAATGCAAATTTAGAAAATTAAGAAGTGTAAAAATATTGAAAGTATTTTAAATATATTGATTTCTGTTTCTTTTATAGTGAGAAACAAGTGATACTACTTAAATTTGATAAATCAAGAGATAGATGTATAAAAGCATGTATAAAATGTAAAAATAGCCATAAAAATATCCAAGAACATAATATTAAAAGACAAATTTGATTGGTTAAGAAGAAAAACTGTGGAAGGTAGGAGGAGTTAGATATATGCAAAGTCATTATAGCCAAAAGAAAGGAGGAAATGGAAATGGTCTACAGAATATTCAATATACTGTATAAAGTTAAAATTGTAAAATCTACAAGAAAAATACATTAAACTCTGGCTATAAAAATTCCAGTAGATCAGAATTAACATGCTAATCTATTCCAAGGAAAATAAATATCATAGTTCAAAGTAGAGGTTTTCTTAAGTATTTCAAACAAAAGCATGATGTAAACTAAGCTAGGAAAAATCGAGAAATGTATACCTGATGTAGCAATAAATGCAAATGTGATAGTAAACTGATATATTAATATAAATATTTTGTCACAAGGGAGAATCTAATAATATACTAAAAATATAATAGTGAATCAGAAAATGTTTTTAAAAAATAATGGGCGAAGCAATACAAGAGCAATACAAACAAAACTCAACAATTGTAGTTTGAGCTATTCTTACCAAAAAATCCACGACAAATCCTAAAACATTAAGTGCCTACTTGATACTATTATAGTTTTTCAAATCCCTTGCAAAAATTCTTATTCAATCTTGGCAACAATTACATGATGTAAGCAGTGTTTTTCATCTTATTTAATTGAAGAAAAGGCTAAGAAACTAGGACTAGGTGACATAATTTGCTCAAAATTACATGACTAGTACATGCCTTAGTCATTAAGTTTACTGTCTTTGGATCCATTTCTTACAGTAATGAATTTTACAATGAAACATGAATAGTAATAAAAAGTACATTTCAGAATTTAAAAATAAACATCACTGCCACCACAAAAAATAATAAAAAGCATATTGACTAATAAAACAAAATGATAAAATAACAGTGAAGTTCAAATATATAAAATACAGACACCAGAAAAATAGTCACAGACAGACAAAACATTAACAGTTGAAGAAGATGATAATATACAGACTTCATGCCCCTAATATTAAGTTTAGGGTGTTACTAATGTTCTTATTAATATGAAAAATAAAAGAAGAATGCTTCTGCTTACCAAATCAAGATAGGAAAACAATTTGAAAAGACATCTCACAAAAGAAAATATACAAAATGGCTAATATTGACATAAACCTGTTAAACATTTTTAATTACCAGATAAATGCAAATTAATAATAAATTACCACTACATATCCACAGAAATGGCTGATATTAACAAATTGAAAATCTCTGGCAGTTATATAGAATAACTGAAACACTCATCCATTGGTGATGTGAATGTGAAACTGTATACTGCTGGAGAATTGTTTGATAGTTTATTACAAAATTATATAATGACAGTACATCCCAGTAATTTTTCATCAACAGTGAAAGGTTATGTAATTTTGGTATAGTCATGTAATGTAATACTACTTAATCAAAAAAGGAATAAACTATAGACACACGCAACAATGTGGATTGGTGACTACACATATATAACATTATCTGGAATATATGTAGACAGACTAAAATCAGTGCAAATTATATAATTTCAATCTTATGAAATTCTGGAGGAAATAAATTTAGTTTACAGTGACAACGCCGATCAGTGGTGCTCCAGGCATTGGCAGAGTGACACACAAGGAATGTAAAGAAACTTTGGTAACAACCTCAATGTTCTCTGTCTTGATTTTGATGGCCATTATAGGGCTGTGCAAATCAACCAAAACTCATCAAGCTCTATGTCAAAGATGTGCACTTTATTGTGTATAAATTGCACCTAAAGAAAGTTTCTATTATCATGTTAATGTACAAGAAATTCCAGCAAATTTTCATTTAAAAAATCCCCAAGCAGAGATTTTCTCCTGCATGCATTACTAAGAAACATTGTAAAACAACAATAATTAAAACTGTTACTATGCACATATGTTGCAGGCAAGAAAGTGGGGGAAAAAAGAGTGAACAGTTTAGAATGATACCTAAATACATAATGGAAATATATTGTTAAATAAAGGTAGAATCTCAAACATTTCGGAGAAAATTGCAAAATATTGTTGCTGAAAAAAGTGTTTGATAACCTGTTGAGTATATCCACCAGGTCGATACTGTGATCCTTACCTTCCTCTGTGTGATAAAAAATTTCAGCTGCATCAATAAAAATGAAATTGTTAAATTATTAGAACAATCTATCAGCATAAGGAGGGCTACGTTTAACAAACGACACATTTACAAACATTCAAATGAAAAAGATTGATATACATGACAACATAAAAAGTAAAATTGTATGCATAACAATGACACAACTGGAAAGAAAATAAATTTTAAAAACAAACTGGAAAAAATTTGCAAGGCATACAACAAGGGACTAATATTCTGATTAAATAAAGTGGTAGTAACAAATAAAACAAAAGACCAACAACTAAATAAAAACATGGGCAAAACACATTTCATAAGAAATGAAGTGCACATGGCTGTTAAATGGAAATAAACATCTGCACGTATAGTTTGTATGCAATGGGAATGAGACAGTAGAGAAAGAAATAAAAATTTAATGGTTAATGAGGGAGAAGAAAAGGGATAGACAAGAGAGAGAGAGAGAGAGAGAAAGAAATGGCATAATTTATGTAAGCAAATAATTAGTTGTCTGAATGACCCAAAAATGTATCAGAGGGGCATAAAGAGATGAAAAATAAGAAGAAATAATTATTTGCTAAAATGCTCTTCTCATTGATGTCTATACTCCATCTAATTCCACATTTAATAATTTAACATATGACTTTACTATTTCCTCTCATTGTTAGAATATAAGCTTCATAAAAGCAAAGGTCTTTCTTTTGTTTGCAGATGTATTTCCAGTATCGAGAGTGTGCCTAAGCTTCTATACATTAAATAACTTTATGTTGAATTAAGGAATCAATAAATGTAGGGAAATAGGGAGAGAAATTGATCAGACTAATATGATATATATCAATTAATTTTAATGTGAAAGGTAATTATCAAATCAAAATAAATATTAAGAAAAATTATGGTGTTTTGAAAGATGATATTAATGACCAAAAGAAAATTTAAAAATTAGAAATAAAGAAATGCTTGGATTCTAGAGGTAGCAACGATTGCCTGGTTTTCTTAATGCATACATCAATGTTGTTGCTTCTGTTTTTCATAAACGGATGTGATCAGACAGTTGCATTGACATTGGGTAGGAAATGAAAGTGTGGGAAGCTGGTGCAACCAAACTGAACTTGGTTGATGAGCATGTTGAATTTTGGAGCTCACATGAATAGATCCCTGGGTGAAAATCAATGCTGACTAGTGATTTAAAACTATCCCTACACTTGAGCTTGATACAAAACTTAGTTGCTGTCTACTGTCTTAGAGAATTTTCTAGGTCTATGGAATTCTAAGAAATTACAACCGTGAAAAATGAACACACAGAAATTGACCTGATTAGGACCTACGATAGATTTTAGAGTTAGTTTAATGGTGGAACTTTTCATGAGTTAGTAGTGAGATATATATGCTTAGACATAAGATGCCAACTAAAATTATATTTGAAATGTGGAAGAAAAGAAAATATTAATTGGTTAAGGAGATCCATTTTATTATACTGACAATTATATGTCATTCTATCCTTTTTTTTCCTTTTTCACACCACCAAATGCATCCTGAATACATTTAGATGTGATAAGAAAAAGAATAATATGAATTGCAATGATATAACCAATTGAATTGTGCTCATATCAAAAGTGAAAAATAATATCCTTAATTGCACTTTGAGTCTATTTAATGAGAAAGCTGGCAGGTAGACATTTTTTTTTTTGTTTAAAGTCCTGAAGATTTTTACCAGGTTGACATTCCCAATATCTAATGAGTGCTTAACTTAAAAAATAACTGAGGATGAAGAATCTGTCAAAATGGGAGTTTCATTTAAAATGAAGAGAGGTACAGATTTTTAAGATACAATTTCAACTTATTTGTTATGTCAACTAATCAAAGCGATATGATTATCCTTTCATTTATATCATCTCAAAGACTGCTTAATTTTTCAAAGTCAATTTGATAGGTTGATAATAGTTTTTGGCATGTGGGGGTTCCATATAACAGGGCACTAGTGAAGTAGTCTTTTCTTAGATCCTGACATCAATATTCACACTTGACATGTACATGTCTCTTGGTGGCTGACATACTCTTACCCATCTGTCATGATGGCAAAATGCCCAATTCTTAGTCAGTTGAGGTCTTTCTCTGGGGCTTAAATAATGACTTTTCTTGCTTTTTAACATTTAAAGTGATTTTAATGCTCATAAATTTGACAACTAACCATGTCAAAAATTCAAATACTCTGAAAATAAGTACAAGAAATATTGTATTAATAGTACATGCTTTTTATTTTTAGATATCACAAACTGCCAGCAGATGTAATTTAATAGTTGGTAGTCTACAGTCTCCCTTTGGTTGAAATTACCCAAAAAAGGAGCAGCAACGGCAATGTGATGATGGATCCTGTTCCTATGCACTTTCTCCTAGGGAAATTGAATGCAACAACCAATTTGGGAGGTGCTACTTGGCATTTTTTCAACATATCTCCATAGAGGATAGGAACCATCTAAAACACTCTGGCAGAACCCTGCTTATGACAGTTGAAGATACTGTTCATTATAAAATTATGAGAAAAGATCACTCTGTACATCTATACACATTGTTTGGTTGGTAATTTTGATGTGAAGAGTACAGTGAAGAGAAAACCAAAACACTGTAAACTTTGTTAAATCCCTGAATATTTAAAATATGCTAAAATTTTAGCTCTACATAAATGGATACATCTTTCTGCATATTTATAGTCATTTTTCTAGTATAATCAAATCAATGTAAGTTTTTCTATAAACTATACATTTCTAAAAGTAACATGAATTACTTTAGTATATTTGGGCACCATTGTTTACTGCAATGCAGTGTTATTTTATTCTATATTGTGTTCTTGTTATTTCTTAACACACAGATTTAGCGTTCTATTCAGTGCTACCCAGCAGTGCCAAAGGGAATTGTAAGAATACCACCATGGCTAGTGGCACCTGAGACCACTGAGAGAAAAGTCAGACCCTCTGCTTTGAAATAGATGACCTTGTTCTCCTGTTCATCAGGAAGTGGTAGGAGATCATCATTAATTTTAGTTCATAGTTTTTTACTTCTACTTTAAGTCACTTCTTGACACATCTCGAGATTATATGAATTATTATTTCAGCAGGTATTAGGTACTGAAGCATGCAATTTCATGCAGGGATAAATCAAGCGGTTGAACCATTAAAATTAATGCAAATCGCCTGTTTCTATTTAAGAAAGAAAAGAGGGTAATCTTGAGGGAGAATTATACTTAGTGTAACAGAATTTTCTATAAACTACACTTAAAATTATGTTTTGTCTTAATAAAAAGTAATTCACTGTTTTGAAATATCAGTTTTCTTTATGTTAATTCATTATAAATTAGCTACAAAAAGATCATCCAAATTTATAAATTTTATTTCTCTACCAACATAGGGTTTGTTTTTAACCTGTTTACCACACAGCCAACAGGAACCTTTGAAATCTCTTTGTTTATACTTGTGATTTAGTGCTTTACCTACTGCAGTCCACACCAACCAGAGATAAGTGCATTAAGAGATTCTTTGAAGCCTTACTTACCTCCTCTGAATATCTACTACATGAAGATCTATGCTGTAGTCAGAAAGGCCTTCTCTACATATCAGTTAAATTGTTACTGCCAAATTTTCAGGTTTTATTCTCCATACAAAATGATGAAAACCTGCTGCATATTTATCATAAAACAAGTCTTCATTTATATCACTGTGAAGAATCTTCTCACATTTAAATAACGTAACCTGTGTTTTTTGTCCTAAATGTGTAAAGTCAACCAATTTATGTTTTTCTGCATATTTTAAGTCTAATGGATTATTATAGTAAAGATCCTACTAGGCAGGCATAAGCAATTCTAGAATATTCTCACAAATTTGTGATTGACTTACCAGTATCTGATTACAGAAACTAAGGTCACCAAATTTTTCCTTACATACCTATTTTTCATATTTGTAATCATTGTAGTTGTGCTTAGACAATCCTTATTAGTCAAGTGAATCAGCTAGTGTTATGGAGAGTTTCAAAATGCCTGGCATCAGGATCGTCTCTGACGCTAAAACAATGCAAGGAGAATGGCTCATGATAATGAGAACAGAATACAGAGCCTCTTCCTAGCATGAGCAGTAGCTGATGTTATTGCTTACTGCTAGCTTTCCATTGCAAAATAATTATCTGGAGCAGATAAGATCACAAGCCAGTTACTATCACAAGCCTGCCCCTCTGCTAATATGATCTTATCAGTAACAGACTGATCACTTTCTAGAAGGAAGTATCAGCACTTGTGCCTTAAAAAAAAATAAAAACAACTGATCCTAAGGTGAGAAGCAGATGCTGTACACTACAATAGTAGAGTGAGCTTTTACTTTTTCTTTGTTAAATATTTTGCTCACAGAGCTCATGTTTACCTCATAGGATTGTTGTGAAAGGCAGAGGTTCAATTCCATGGTACTGAAATATGTCATTATGTTTTGGCATAATTGTATTTCTAATGGGCTCTCAGAGAAAGGAATGCATAAGTGCCAATTACAGCATGGTACAAATGAAGCATTATTATGTGCTCTGGAACAATCTGCATAATGGCAATATAGTCATATTATGTTCAGTTATTTCTAGTTCCTGTATTTGAATCTCTGTCAACAAACAATTTTTTTTTATGGAAGGCCCCAAATGTGATGTGAATTGACTGCTATAAAAGTAATAATTTCCTTGTCAATAATGTATATAAATAGGGATTAGAAATATGTATGTGTTTGTATATTTATATATATATATTCCTTATACAAATATAGATATAAATATTCCTTTTACATAAATATGATCTCAAATGGTTTACCACCTCTCTGGCTATAGTATGTGAGCATCATAAACACTGTTTTGCAAATCAAGGAATAACTAAAGGTCACTTGTCCCTGCCTAGTTGATATGAAAAAACATAAAAAAGTAACACCAACAAAACACTTTGAAAGCAAAAATCACAAATAATAATTCAAAAACAAATATAAAAAAAAGACACATGCAGTAACCTGAAATACAGATTGTTTCTGACATCTGAAGAAAAAAAATCTCATTTCATGCTAATATAAATATTATGCTTTTAGATGAAAAAAATGCACAGCTTATTCTCTTCAAGTCAAAATGCCTTAAAGGAGCAGGATCTTGAATGTGACGTGGCAAACTCAAGGGGATGCTCTTCAACATAAAGCATCAGAAGCCTGCGTAACACTTTCTGATCTTGACTCTATGTGACAAGTCGAAACGAATTTTTTTTCAATTTAGTTTTTACCTAGTCAGATCCTATTTGACAATATAGCAGCACTACACATGGAAAGTAACTTATTACTTTGGGCATCCTGTTTAAAAAGAGACAATCTGTAATGTGCATTTGAAAAAAATGGCTACTGTTCTTGAAGGGTTGCCCTTGAGCAACAGGTTCGAATCTGTCAGTAGGGAAGAAATTGTTTTCTCAAAATTGCCGACTGTTAACTCTAGGAGGAAATGACAATAAAATTCTATTTCAAAATGTTTACATTTTTGGAATTACAGGTATGGATTAAGGAGTTTTTAATAATTTCAAAAATTGCATATTAAAACAATGTTATATATAAAAATAATGGTATAATAAAGACTTTTTTGTTTGAGATGGAGTCTCACTCCATCACCCAGGGTGGAGTGCAGTGGCTCAATCTCAACTCACTGCAACTTCTGCCTCCCAGGTTCAAGCAATTCTCCTGCCTCAGCCTCCTGAGTAGCAGGGATTACAGGCATATATGTACTTTTAGTAGAAACGGGGTTTCACCGTGTAGTTCAGGCTGGTCTCGGCCTTCTAAAGTGCTGGGATTACAGGTGTGAGCCACTGTGTCCGGCCTAAGACATGCTTTATTAAGAAAGTACAAATGGCATGTATTTTGTCAGAGACAATATTTAGAAGAAAATCGAGTGACTGTGTGCAGGAGAAGAATGAAGAGATTAGAAATGAGAGAAGCCACCTTATTTAATGAAGATTATATAATAAAGACTTCCCTGATTCAAAACATTTTGAAAGCCTTAACTGAAATTTTCTAATCGATATAGGAGAAGTAACTACAAGTCCATTCAGTGGCCTAAATGGTCAACTGTCTTACTGCTGGATTAGCAAACAAATTTAGAAGTCATCAAAAGCTACAAGATTTTATTAGTGTTCATGATCATAAAATACCTTTGTTTATTTCTCTAGATTCATTTTACTTTCATTACATTGTTTTTAATTCATATTTTTAATTGAATGCATATGCAGATACAATTTTTGTACTGACATAACAGTTGAATATCAATAATGAGAAATTTCAAGGAAAAATATTGTGTAAAGAGATTTTTATAATTGTAGATACATGTAGAAACTATATGTTATATGTGTAACTATATTAACTGAATATTATTGAGAAACTTCAAGCAAACTTGTTACTAAGTTAAAGAATAATTTAAAAGGAAAAGACTTCCTTCCTTTTTTCCCCTCAAAGGTAAATGTGTTTTCTTATAGTGTTAACTACTTGCTGTAAAATTAAATGCCCTTAAATTCTGATACAAGAGAACAGAGTACCATACTAATATTTTCTGTATTTCTTTTGATATTCATAATGCATTGAAAATATCGTTAACGTTAAAGTTCTTTCTGTAGGCTTTTTGTGAATGCTATTATGTCAAGGCATTAATCGTGCACTTTTCCAAAAGCAGGCAACCCATCCTGCTAGCTCTTGAATCATATTGTGAAAGCATAATTGTAATCTGTGCATTCTTGGTTGACATTAAAATGGTCTGTTAGTTGTGCCTAGCATAATGTCTTCCTTTCTGAATTATGTATTTGGATAAACTCATCCAACAACTTCAGAGCAACATTGTGTTCCTGTCCTCCCATCTGTATGTAAGAGTAAAAACTAAGAGGTAGGTTTACTAATTGGTTAAAATATGTTCTTCTCTACATGTCTTAAAATATGAATAAAAATATGTATGAAAAGAACATTTCACAAATGACTATTTCATACTTAAAGCCATATTTGGAAATCTTAGATAGTCCAGCAAGGACAACTATGTAACTGTTACTCAATATTGGAGTATATAATAGGAAATTATAGCTGTCCAAATATCAGCTATGTCTGATTATTGATCTTCTTATCTGCTTCTGGTTATCAAGACTTAAATTCTCAATACTAACTTTTTTTTCAAATAATTTGCAAAAATTTACATGAAGTTTTAAATTTTATTAGCACCTAATAATTATTACCTCTTCTGAATTTTTTCTTAAGGCCTCTGTAATATGGCCTTTTCCCTGCTTCAATTTATTACCTGGAGTTGACTCTATTGATGCTTTTACCTTTTTGGCATGTAATATTTATCTACAACTATTTATGTGTTGTTATTCTGACTGACATTTGTTCCTTTATTTCTTTATTTCTTCCACTTGTTCAGAACCTTTATATTTCTAAAGGCTCTGCTTAAGTATTCTATTAGTTTTTTTTCTGCTCAATTCACTCAAGGAATGCTTCTTGTGTCCTTCACTGTTCATAATGTCTACAGCTAGCTTCTGTCAGCAAATTGACATTACGTCAATATCGATATCTTCCATGAGGTACTTTCTTTCAATATTTTAATATCTAGGTTATTGCTATTAAAAATAGTGTTATTAAAAAATAACATAGAAAAAATAAAAGACATTACAAACAAATATGACAAGCATATTAAATACTATTAATTTAAACAACTTTTACAAATAAGAATATAACACCTAACAAGTAAATGTTAAAGAATATGCATTAGTAATTCACTAATAAATTTAAATTTTCCATCATAAAATACAAAATGCTTCAAGGTGATTGACAAATTAACTTTTCAACAAGCAAATCATCGTTTTTTAAATAAGCATAAAGAATGTGTAAGGAAACAAACACTGATACAATGCTGGTCCGAACAGAAATTGGAAAGCAACCTTGCATTATGAAAAAGCAAACATTCACATTTCTGTGTTGGCAAGTCCATACTTGTGCCTTTTTCCTAAAGAAATAATGAAAATATTTTTAAACACTTATGTACATAAAGTTTATCAGAGAATCACTTGTGATACTAAAAATTAAAGCAGTTTTTAATTATAGAAAAATTGTTAAAATGAATTCAGGAGTATCAGCTTGTAGGAATATTGAGTGGTCATTAAAATCATAAGTTACTTTTAATCCAGTCATTAATGGAGCCTTTTAAAAACATATATTGCAGATTTATATACTTTCTAAAATATCATTTATTTAATACCTCTTCATAGAATGTATACTCTGTAGTATCAGATAATATGTACCGTTTACTGTGAAGAACACATAATAGGCACCCAAAGCATTTATTAAATGAATAATAGGTTAGTGTTGCCTGACCAGGTTCATGATCCTCCTTACATTGTGAATTAAGTGTTAGTGGTGTCAATTTCCAAAGTAGGTAAGCTAGACACTGAAATATTGCATGACTCATTCTAAGACACACAGTTTATACAGGAGACAGAATTTAAAAAAAAAGACTGGTTTGGTGGCTCAGGACTGTAATTCCAGCACTTTGGAAGGCCAAGGTAGGCAGATGGCTTGAGTTCAGGAGCTTGAGACCAGTCTGGGCAACAGAGCAAAACCCTGGTCTACCAAAAATACAAAAAATTAGCCCAGCGTGATGTGGCTGAGGTGGACAGATGCTTTAGCCTAGGACGTTGAGGCTGCAGTGAGCCAAGATGGTGCCACTGAACTCCAGTCTGGGCAAAGTACTGAGATTGTCTCAAAAAAATATGAAAAAAAAAAAGCATAAAAAACTATGTCTTCCATGCTTCTGTGTCAGAGGTCTATATATTTTTCTTACACAACATTTTCCTCCTTTGAAGGATGAAGAGATTGGAATTGGTTAGCTTAGGAGAAGGCTCTTGTAGTTTTATAAACGTTGGGTCTAGGAGAAGTGAAAAGTGGGAGGGCTAAGAGTGCGAAAAGACTAGGTACTGAATCAGAATGCTGAGAAATGCCTTCAGGATGCCAGGTCAGGAGTGCAGATATAAATGAGACTGTGGCTGCCCAGAGGCCTTTATATCCTTGACAATTCCCCTCAGAAACGGCAACACACTGGCTACACGTCAGGTCTAGAGGCAGTTTTCCCCCTGAAGTCTGCCACGTAAAGCCTTAGTAGTTGCCCCTGTTTCAAACTTAAGAAAACATGGGAAAGTATTTGGCCAGGAGCTGAACTGTACACCTGGGAGGTCCCCAAGACCGCTCCCAAGCTCAATAATTTGCTAGAAGAATTCACAAAACTCAGAAAAACTATTATCTCCATAGTTATGACTTATTACAGTGAAAAGATACAAATGCAAGTCAGCTAAAAGAACAGGCAGCGTAAGGAGAGAGTGGTGTAATTTTCCAATTGCATCTCAGTGGGTTTGTATGGGCAATGCTTCTTTCTTTCTGATGCATGACAGTAACATGTGGACTGTTGTCAACCAGCAAATCACACCTAAGTCTGGCACTCAGAGTTCCCATTGGGAGTTGTTCACATAGGCATAGATGACTGCCCAGAAGGCTGACCTTACTCTCCAGCGCCTCCAGAGGGGACATTAATATCATGTAACCTAACCTTTCGTCATAAATCACATTGTTATCATAAACTATCTGGCAAAGCCCAAGGTCCTCATGTAATCAAAAACAGTTCTCTCAGGCAAGACATCCCAAGGACTAAGAGGTTACCTTCCATAAACTAGAAGGAAGGGACCAAAACTTTCTTTGGTCAAGGTTAATCCTTTAATGCATACTTCCTTTGTCTCCTAAATCATTATTTTCTTCTGTGCCTTGAAATCATTCCCATCAGCATACTAATATGTCAAATAATATATACAAATATCAAATTAAAAAGCAATGAAAATAGTGACAGTGAACATTCTCTTTTAACCCAGTGTCTTTCTTCAGCTACCATCTCATTTCTGTCCTATGTCATTTATGGAAAATATCCAAACTGTCCATCTCAAGTCCCCCTTCTCTCCTTTTCTTCTCTAACCATTTCAATTGTATTCTAATTTTAACCAACCAATTGTAGCAATAATTCTAGCTGTCTCTCAAAAGCTATTCTCTTCTTGCTACCACACAGAGCACTCAAATTTTACCTATGCCTGTATCTGTTCAGTTGGAGATTATATTATTTATCCTCACAAGTAAATGTAGTCATGTAACTATTCTAGGTAATTAGAATTTAACATTTGGATGAGTATAATTCCCACACAATTTCTGTAAAAGTAGCATGTTTTACACTTTCTCCAATTCTTACTCTAATTCTTACTAGTTGGAATGTGGATCAGACACAGGAAACTAGACAGCTATTTTAGAACAGAAGTTAGAAGCTTTGTGTTGGGTTTTTCAGAGCAACAAGGTAAACAGAGCCTTGTTAACACATTTCACAGAGATTATATTATCAGCCCTGATTTTGTTACATAAGAGGACCTGTTAGTGAGGATTCTTCAGAGAAACAGAGCCAATAGGATATATACATATAGATAGATATAAAAGAAGAGATTTAGTATAGGAATTGGCTCACACAATTATGGAGGCCAAGAAGTTCCCCAGTATGCCTTCTGAAAGCTGGTGGTATAATTCAGCCTGAGTCTGAAACTCTGAGCATCAGTCAATGATATAACTCACTGTGCAAGGCAGAAGGCCTGGGAACAGTGGGGAAGGAAGAAAGCTACTTGTATAAGTCTGAAGGTCCAACATCCAAGAACTACAGTGTCAACATGAAGGAAAAGATGGATGTCCTAGCTCAAGAAGCAAAAGTGAATTCACTCTTCTTCCCAGGTTTTGCTCTTTCTTGGCCTTCAATGGATTGTATAATACCCACTCACATTGCTGAGGATGGATCTTCATTACAGTCTACTGAATCAGTGCTAATCTCTTCTGGAAACATCCTCACAGACATACCCAGAAACAATGTTTTGCCAGTTATTTGGGTTTCCCCTAACCCAATCAAGCTGGCATACTAAATTAACCATCACAATGGGCAATAGGCTTCTATGTTGCTTTCAGTTACTAATATTTTAGTGTGATTGTCAAAGTAACTGATTGGATCTCCTAGCTAATATATCATTGACCAAAATTGTAAAAAGCAATGGCAAATTCCGTTCTTATAATATTGAAGTTATAAGCATTATTTGGTAATTCACTATTTTCTATTTTTGAAAATAACTTCTAACTGTATTTTCCCTCGATCTCACTAGCAGTTTGTGATGGTGGTTCATTTTACCTGTCAAGTTGGCTAGGCTACAGTATCCAGTTATTTAACCAAATACTAATCTAGGTGTTGTGATGATTGTATTTTATATATGCAGTTAAAGTTTACACACAGTTGACTCTAAAGGAGATTTCCTCAATAATGTTATTCTCATGTATTTTGATCATTGAACTAATCTTTGGATTATCCAACATTATTCAGAATATTTTTGAACTGTATACACTTCACTGTGACATAATCCTTGTTTACAGGATTTATACTAGAATGAATACAAAATAAAACACAGAAGTCCAACAGAAATTTTAGTTTCAAAAGTTTCATATTTTTATAAATTACATTTTTGCATAGGTATGATGTTGTTAAACTGTGTTAAGAATAAACTTTCATCAACTATAATTTGTCATTTCAAAGAGTCTCTGCTCTTGGCTCTGTATTGCAGTTTTCTCCCAGAGAATAATAATGCCTTCCATGTTCTCTATTTTCAGTTATGTATTTTATTTTATCCACATTGGCCACTTCCAGGGCATTGTATCTTCCTATTACCCATGTCATTGAAGCCATCATCAGACTACACTACCCACTGCAACAGCTCCTTGTAATTATTTACTTTCTCTTACATTTAGCACTCACTCACTCTTTAAGACTATACCTCTAATAAGTCTTGAAAATTTCCATGTTTCTATGAGGATTCTTTGCAATAATCAGGCCTCACCCTTCCCTCTACAGTCATGTTTTCACAAAACCTCTGCTATTTAAACCCATGGGCACATATTAGATTTCACTATTATAAAACATGATGCATTTCTACATTTTCAGTATCAAGCCCAACACTCTTCTTTCCATATCTTTTATTATCTCCCTAAACCATAAATTTCATTGATTCTAACACCTTTATACTTTACCTCATGTTACAGTTTCTTTACTAATCATTGTAATAATTTTTTATTCCTAAAATCCTGGCTCATGTCTCCCTCTAATCATAATTAAATGGTAAAACTCGAATTAAGTCCATTCTGTATTCACTTCATGACCTCATCTGAGCAGTTGAATGTAGCTGGTAGAGAAAATTATATAACATTACTGTTCTGATGAAGCTCGCTTTAAACGTATGGTTTCTTATTTGAAATCAGGTCTTAATACTACTCTATAATTCTACAGTGTTATTTTACCCACTTGACTACTACTCTCAAAGATATTTTTTGGTATCTTTGATTATTTCATTTAACTTCAAAAACTTGTTTCTTCTTTCTTAATCTAAGCTAATGAACACAATTCCCAATTCACTGAGAAAATAAAAACAATCAGACGAGAACTTTCACAAACCTCCCCAACAATCACCACTACTGCCACATTTGTCAATGTGCCTACACTGTGCCCATATCATCTGAATTTTATTCAGAAATCTCAGATAAATATTGCAAACTATTACATATGGTCACCTATTCAAGAACTGTAAGTAGTTTTTCTCATTCTCTCCTGCATCATGAATATCTTCTCCTTACTGGATTATTTCTATCTGCATACAAACATATTGGATTAACTCCCATCTTTAAAACAAAATAAACCAAAACAAAATTTAACTTTCTCTTCACCTTTATGTCTCTCTACTGCTAATACGTATGTCACTGCTCCTGATTACAGAATATTTTTTTCAATTTATTTTTACCTTTTGCTTTCAACTTTTCTCTTTGTATCCTCTCCTGAATCCAATTCAATCATGCCAGTTCTCACCATTCCAATATTGTATATTATGACACAACCACTGATGACATTCACATTAATAAGTAAAATGGTCAATAATTCTGCTTGATTTATTTTCCCTACTTTAATGTTTGCATACTTATTCAGTGACTCTTCCTTAGATAATACTATAAGAATCTTATAATTCCACTCTTTCCTGGATATATTCTTTACTTATTGTTTATACATTCTAAGAATTATTGACTGACTCTTGACTTTCTACATTCTAAATATAACAATATTCCAAGGCTGAAAGATTTTCTCTCTTCTAAATATTGTCATTAGAAGAGGAACACATCCCAGCTACTGAGTTTAAATATGCTTTATATATTGATTACTTCCCAATTTTTATTTCTAGCTTGGCCCTTAGCTTTGGACTCAAAATTCAAATTCGTCCACTCATGTATTAGAAATTGAGCTTTGATTTTTCTCCAGATGTGCTTCTCTTCATTATTGTAAAAGGGAATTCTATCTTCTACATTGCTCTGTCCACAAAATTTCAAGATTCACTTCATTTTTACTTTCTTTTAAATCCCACGTTCAATCTATTAGAAAACATATAAGAAGTTTATTCTGTATTAAGAACTTGATCCCTTTATACCATGTTCATCTCTTTAATCTTTGTCCAAGTATTATTTGCTGTGGCTTGGATTATAGCAATTTCTTCTTAACTGACTTCTTCAATATTTTTTTATTACTTTTAGAATATTCTCAAAATATAAGCAGAGTTGTTCTGCCAAAATTATATTTCTCTTTTTCTCAGAAAGTCCCTTCAATAACCTCCCATCACATTTGAGCAATAGACCAGGTTCACATGTAATCTATATAAGCTTATTTGCTACATCTGGCTTCATCCAACATTTTTGTATCTTATACGTATCACTCAAAGCATACAGGCTTACTTCCTTTACTTGACCAAGTGTTATAACTTGCACTTGCTATATTCTATTTAAAACACTCTTCAGGTTTCCACATGGCTTTGTCTCACATTTTCCTCAATTATCTTTTTAAGCACTATTTTTTAGTGGAAGAAAAAAAGTGTATGCTATATAAAACAGCAACTCCCAAAATGTCACTACCTACCAGTTGTCATTCTTCCTAGCACTTATCATCAATTTTAAGTTATTTATTTGCTTACTTATTCTCTATTTCATTTGAGTAAGTTACAAACCCTATCTGTAAAATATACATTCTTTTCCATGTCTAGAGGACTAGCAGACACATAATAGGTATGCAATAAATTATTAAATGGATGAGTATTTTGAATTCATTCTTTATTTCTTTCTTCTATTGTCAATGGACCATTATTACCTATTTGCTTTTTTTTTTTTTTTTTTTTTTTTTTTTTTTTTTTTTTTTTTTTTTTTTTTTTTTTTTTTTTTTTTTTAATATGTACCAATCCTCACCCTTTCTCCACTCCACTGCTGCAATATTTTTCCAAGGCACCATCCATGACACCATTGATAATTATATCAACCATATGATTGTTCTCCCTGCATTCTCTTTTCTAGTCACATGGAATTAATCTGATAAAAAGTGTAAGTAATCTTCCTAATGAGTAAAAATCATCACATCAGTTCACATCAAACACTCTTGAAGTAGCTTCCCATTGTAAATCAAATAGCATCCACACTTTCTACCAAGGCCTATAAGGCCTGCGTGATATATCTTCATATGATATCAGAGGTCTAACTCTCTGATGTAATCTCTCATGACTCATTGGTTCTTGTGCTATACTTGAGTCACATTTGTTTTCTGTTTTTTCCCTTGAAGACACTAAGCTTGTTTTTGACTCAGATTTTCTATGTTTTTGAGTTCTTGGACAGTATTTCTGTTAACATATTTTCATGTTTCTTTCTTCTAATCATTCAAATCTTAACTAATATAATCTTCTCAAAGACTCTCTGAGTACTTGAATGATGTGAACTATTTTTTTCTTATAATCAAGATTACCTAAATTGTGTCCTTATTTGTTAATACAATTATAAACAGAATGGAAATCACTGAAGGCAGGGATTTTTATCTCTTGTTTAATTCCTGAGTCTAGAATATCTATGAATGTTTAAATTCCATAATGAATTTATATTAATGTTTATGTTAATGAATTTATATTGACAAAAATAATGTTTATAGTTAATATTGTAGTTAAACCATGGTCAATTTTGACAATGACAAGTAATGGGGTATTATAAAATATAAAAATATAATGAAAAATATTATCAATAATCTATTAATCAATAGATTAATGGATGAGGTGAGAGAGCCCAAAACATGTATATGCATAGAAGAATATGCCAAATTACAAATCTGGCATTTGACAACAATGAAATGAGTATGTACTACCTATTAAATATTGCTGGGATAGTTCATTATACCCCTATAGAGAAGCAGAACGCTCAGACTCATATCTTACCTCACCTCAATAAACAATATGTGAGAATCTTAAATACTAAAAAACAAAACACTCAAATATATTAAAATATCAGGAAATAATTTATAATCTTAAAGTGCAGAATGTCTCTTCAAGGAAGATTAAAAACTAAGAAATCATGAGAAAAAATATTTTTTATGACTATTGTATTAATATGGGTTTTCCAGAGAAACAGAACCAATATGATTTAGTTATAGATATAGACATAGACAATATAAATGTAAATATAAATATAAGAGAGACTTAGCACAAGAAATTATGGAGCCTGTGAGGTTCTGAGATCTGCAGTCATCAAGCTGAGACCAGGGAAGCTGATAGAATTGCAGTTCCAATCTGAGTCTAAGAACCTGACATCAGGAGAACCTATGGTGCAATTTCCAGTCTGAGGCTGAGTCCTAAAGCAAGAGAAAACTGATATTTTAGCTTAAAGACAGTTATATAGAGAGATAACTATTTGTCACTCAGATTTTTATTCTATTTAGGTTTTTAATGGATTGGATGAGGCCCACCCACGTTGGAAAGAGCAATCTACACAGTCTACTGATTCAAATTTTAATCTCATTCAGAAATATCCTCAAAAACATATCCAGAATTGCTGTAAGCTAGTATCTGTGCACCCCATGGCCTAGTCACATTGACATTTAAATTAACCATCACAAGTTTACCCTTTGTGAACTTTGCACCCATACACATCTCCTCAAGTCATATTTAACCTCCAAATAAAGATAATAGCAAGGTCATAATTTATCCTAACATGATACAGCTATTCTGAGAACAATGAGAAAAGCACTAATTTCTTTCTCAGGAAAAGTAAAATCTTTGAGTGACATTTACTGTTCTCTGCAATATACCATATTTTAAATGCTATGATATAAAATTAATAATACTTAAGTGTAATGACATAAAACCATCAAATCAATTCAGCTTATATTATGTGATAAAGGGATAAGAGAGAAAAGAAAAAAGATATCTTCATGACTGTACACACAAACATATTCATAACAAAATAAGGAGGAATATTTATGACAATTATAGTCTATGTTTCTATAACTGGCTATACGGCCATAACTGGAATCTACAACTACCTTCTTCCTCTACCATTCTCTACTACCTTTGACCTACGAAAGCATCTCAACTGTTCATGGTTTTTTATCTGATGGAGTGACCCAAATCTTTGCAATTGAAAGGTCTGGGCCATTAGTGGTCCTGCCTGTAATGGGTTGTTGTAATTTTTTTTTTTTGAGACAGAGTCTCACCTCATCGCCAGGTGCCAGGCTGGAGTGCAGTGGCGCGATCTTGGCTCACTGCAACCTCCACCTCCCGGGTTCAAGCAATTCTCCTGCCTCAGCCTCCCGAGTAGCTGGGATGTAATGTTTTATTGATCTTAATCACAGGACATGACAATACTAAGAGATAACTTAAGGAATGTCCTTATTCCAGACATGCTATCCTTCCATCAGGGAGTAGCAGTCCAATTTCTTCTCAGTATTAAAAATCAATTACCACAGCTGACACCAAAACTTTCTACTTTGCTTGTTGATTCAGAGGCATGAGGAGTTTAAAGTGGCTAGGTGAAAGACTTAACTTTTAGGTTAGTATAATCGTTATTATGTCTCATGGTGTAAATATGTTTCTCTTTGGAACAAATACCTCTAGGTCAACAGTGCATAAGGCTGTGGAAATAAGAAGAAAAAAATTAGCTAGTGGGTCAACAGGCATAATAGTGAGTGGGGCTAGTTTCATTTTTAACCCTTGATTCCTGTACCAATGATTCCTGGCTGTTGGAGAAACTGCAGTATATATTAGATGCTAATTGACAGTGTATACAATCTCCTGCAGAAAGTTATTCAAGCCCTGAAACATATTTTCATCTATGTGGTGCTGTAATTGAGTCCTCAAAAAGATTCCACTGTTCTACCAAACCAGTTGGTTCAGGGAGGTGGGGAACATGGTAATATATGAGAATTTCATGAACATTGACTGACCCATAGCCCTATTAAATTTGCTGTAAAGCATGTTTCTTGATGAGAAACAATGCTGTGTGAAATACCATGATGTTGGGTAAAGCATCCCACAAGTACACAAATTGTAGTTTTGGCAGAAACATATGAAACTAAGGCAAATTCATATCCAAAATAAATGTCCATTCCAGTAAGAAAAAAAAATTGCTTTATTTTGCAGTTTGAAAACAGTCCAGTGTGATCAACCTGCTTCCAGGTAGCTGGCTAATCACTCTAAGAAATGGTGCCATAATGAGGACTCAGCGTTAGTCTGTACTGCTGGCAGATTGAAGAAATCTAAGCAGTGGTTGTAAGCAGGCCAGTCTCGGTAAGTGGAAGTCCCTGCTGCTGAGCTCATGCAGAAATTCCATCATTGCCACCATAACCACTTGGTTCATGAACCCATTAGATGCTGACAAGAGTGGCTAGAGAAAGAAGCTAATTGATATCCATAGGCTGGGTCATCCTATCCAATTCATTATTAAAATCCTATCCAATTCATTATTAAAATCCTCTGCTATGGTCATCCTTTTGAATATTCATGTGAGACACAAATATATTCATGTTTATTGTCCATTAAGAGAGGTCTATCCACATACCTATTTCCCAAATTTCCTTGTCATCAATTTTCCAATTATATTCCTTCCAAATTTCTGATTATTCAGTCAAACAACAGGCCAAATCCCATGAATCAGTATACAATTCTACATCTCAACATTTTTCTTTCTAATCAAAATATACAACTAGGTTCACAGCTCAGAAATCCACTGGGAGGATTTCCATTCACCAATGTCCTTCAAGAATGCCCCTGCATGGGAATAGAGTCTGTAGCTGTCCACTTTTGAATAGTTTCTGCATATCAGACATAACCATCTGGAAACAAGGCCACAGTCTTCTGTCCCTCTGTCATTTGATTATAAGTAATTCTCTATGAAGCTGTAGGTAGGTTGCAAGAGAGACAACAGTGTAGCAGGAGACAAGAAACATGGACATTTGGGCCACTTCCTCATGCCATTGACTTCAGGCCTGCTTAAGCCAAATCATATGTATGCCACGCCCTATTTGAAGTAGTATTACTGTGCATGTCCAAGTTTATGGCTTAGTGAATTAGGTAATACGCATTTCAAAATGTGTAGCTCAGGTCACTTGGTAATGTGATGGTTCATAGTTAAATGTTCAGTATCTATGGAGGCCCAGTAGCAAGCCAAGAGCTGTTTCCAAAGAAGAAGAGTAGTGTTTTAGATGGGTGACAGAACTCCTTGCTCCAATATCCTAAGGGATTGCACTGTGATTCTCCTATAAAGAACTGCCAGTCACTGCAAACAGCATCCCTATGTGCCATTGTTACATTATGCACCACTGAATTGGCTGGATCATATGGTCCAAGCAGCAGAGCAGCTTGCACAGAGACCTGTATGAGTTGGAACGATTTATCTTCTTCTGGAATCCACTTAAAACTACCAGCTCTTTGGGCCACTCAGTAAATAAGCCAGCGTAATACACCCAAATAAAAAACATTTTTTTCTCCAAAATCCAGGGACACACTAAATATCATGCCTTTTTTTTTTGGTTATAAGAGGGTCCAGAGACAACTTATCTTTCACCGTAGAAGTGATACCTTGACATGCTGCATTACACTGAAGCCCAAGAAATTTCACTGAAGTAGAAGGACCCTAGTGTTTTCTTAGATTTATTTCTCACCCTCTGACATGTGTAGATCTTATCAATCTGTCTACAGTTGTTGCTACCTCTTGTTCACTATTTCAAATCATCGTAATTTCATCAATGTGACGAACCAATATAATATCTTGTTGAAGGGAAATTAAATCAAGTTCTCTGTGAACTACGTTATTATGCAGAGCCAGAGAGTTTATGTATCCCTAAAGTGGGACAGTGAAGGTATATAGCTGGCCTTGTTGGCTGAAAGAAAACTGCTTATGGTGGTCTTTACTAAAAGGTATAAAGAAAGAAAAAGAGAGATTTGCCAGCTTAATAGCTGCATACCAGGAACCAAAATGTGTTAATATTGTCAAGCAATGAAACCACATCTGATACAGCAGCTGCAATTGGAATAACCACCTGGTTAAGCTTGTGATAATACCTTGTCATTCACTCCATGGTCCCTCTGTCTTCTACACATACTAGGTACGCAAGTTGAATGAGAATGTAGTGGGAAATCTACTCTTGTGTCTTTTGAGTTTTGATGGTAGCACTAATCTCCTCAATTCCTCCATAACTGCTGTATTGCTTTTGGTTTACTATTTCCCGAAGTATAGGTAGTTTTATTGGCTTACACTTTGCCTTTTTCACCATACTATCCCTCACTCTACAAGTCAGAAAACCATTGTAGAGATTCTACCAGTAGCTGCATATATGTTTCAATTATGCATTCTAGAACTCAGGAAACAGCCACAAAATAGGTTTTGGGGCTTACTGGGCTCACAGTGATATGGACCTGAGCCAAAACTTTATAAATCACATGACCTTCACAAGTTCCTACTTTGACTGGTAGACTAAAGTAACATTTTGGGTCTCCTGGAATTAGTATCAGTGGCTTGTAGTCTCTCAAAGTTATATTATTTCCCTTTTCCCAATATACAGTTAACCTGGTAAAAAGTCATTGATTTCTTCTGTGGAAGGCTTTCAGAAAGATTAACAGTATACATTTTTGATAATGTACCAGGTCCTTCCTCATGGAGAACTGGCCTTTCCTTAATTGAGTGAGTTTTGGGTGAGTATACTGTTTAGTCTAGTTTGAAAATTAATTGAGGGGGCATGAATCTCTGGTTAATTCAGGTTAGACTTTTGTTCACTTGATCTAGAAATTTTCAGTTTATACAGATTGATATGGTTCGGCTCTATATACCCACCCAAATCTCATCTTGACTTGTAATCCCCACATGTTGTATGAGGGGCCAGGTGGGAGTTGATTTAATTAAGGGGACTTCCCCCTTGCTGTTCTTGTGATAGTGAGTGAATTCCCACAAGATCAGGCTGTTTGAAAGTGTGTGGCATTTCCCCCTTTGCTCTGCCTGTAGAACTGTGAGTCAATTAAACCTCATGTCTTCATAAACTATCCAGTCTCAAGTAGTCTTCACAGTAGTATGAAAATAGATTAATAAACAGATCAAGTAAAACTTAATAGACTTTCTATTTCATTTCGTATCTACTTCACTTTGATCAACTAGTCAACAGCAAAAGTCTGCAGGAGTCAGGCTGTTCTGATTGCTGCTGTGACTCTGCTGTCTACCATGTTGCCAATTCCCACCTTGCATTTGGCAGTTGAGGTCTGCCACTGGTCCCCGCCCACTTACTGATTCAATTATTCCCATCACATTTATGTTTCCCAATTCAGTGAATGTAGTTCCCACTGTAAGGTCTGAGTTACAGACAAGAGCAACCACAAAGCTCCTGAAAGATGCTGGGTTTTCTTCCCCTAAAAATTTATTTCTTACAGTAGTGGTGAAAGATTTGTCTTTTGAATAGGCTACCTTATCATCACTACAATGTGGGTGAATATGTCTTAAATGACAAACTCACTTTAACATTCCAGTCTTTCTAAGCCTTTGAACTCCTTCCTCTACATTAATATGGTAGGTTCAGCATGTCTAATGTATAAATGATGGGCCACCTTTTGGTCTATGTTTCATCCAACCAAATAAACAGATGATGATGGCCTGAAGCATGGGGACTGCACTGTTTCATCCAACCAAATCAACAGATGTTGATGGCAGATCGCCCTTTCCAAGTTGGCAGGGTGATAGCCCCATGCTCCTGGGTGCAGCTGCAGCCAACCAGCTCTGGCTCTGAACCTAGACATCTTTGAGTATTCAGGGGTCAGGAAGCCCCCCAACTCCCACAGGCTCAAAAGTGACTGCTCCCACTGCCTGACCTCTCCCTGCCCATGGTACCCACTCTGAGGTGGAGGAAAATTATGGCCAAAACTGGTGCAGTCATGATCTGGCCAGTTGTGCATGCACTCAGGCAGCACTAACATCCCAGACTCCTACCTCCTTGGCCCCTCAGACTTTGGGCACTGATAAGCTCAGATAGGGAGGTCAAGGGGGAGCTGAGGGTAGTTTGGCATAGGCCTGTAGGTACCGCTTTGCATGAACAGCCTGAGCTCTGTGGATGACATGATTGATGGTGGCAGGAGGCAGACAGGCTACAGGGAAGTGATATGCTTTGGCTATGTTCCCACCCAAATTTCATCTTGAACTGTAGCTCCCACAATTTCAATGTGCCATGGGAGAGACCCGGTAGGAAGTAATGGGATCATGGGGGTGAGGCTTTCCTGTGTTGTTCTCATAATAGTGAAAATGTCTCATGAAATCTAATGGTTTTATAAAGAAGAGTTCCTCTGCATAAGTCTTCTCTCTTGCCCACTGCCATGTAAGAAGTCCCTTTGCTCTTCCTTTGTCTTCTGCCATGATTGTGAGGCCTCCCCAGCCATCTGGAACTGTGAGTCCATCGAACTTCTTTTTCTTTATAGATTACCCAGTCTCAGGTATGTCTTTATCAGCAGCCTGAAAATGGATTAATAAAGGCAGAAATGGGCAGGTCCCTGGTGAAGCCCCACCTTCACACCAGGGATGGCCTGAAGCATGGGGACTGGGCTGTCATTTCCAGGTGGAATCTGGACTGGAGGGAGAAATGACGGTGTGAGAACTGATGGTGCTTTTTTCCAGGCCATCCATGGCCACATATTGACCAATCAGCATACATTTCCTCCCTTCTGAGCCCATAAAATCGCTGGACTCAACCAAACCCAACACTCCCAAGATGACCTCCCTGAGGAAAGGAGCTATTCATGGTGGGTCTCCTCTCCACTTAGAGCTGGACATTTTTCAGGATAACCTTCCTGCAGAAAGGAGCTACTCATTTCAGTTCTCTTGATAGCTGTTCTGTCACTCAATGAAGCTCCTCTCTGTCTTGCTCAACTTCCAGTTGTCTGAGTACCTCATTCTTCCTAGACATTCGACAAGAACTCAGGACCAATGGAATGGTGGGACTGAAAGAAATGCAACACAATCAGGGCTGAAACATAACCCTCCCACTTGCCCCATTGAAGGTGATGAGAAAAAGAGAAGTGTGACCCTTTGAGGAACCCAGACCTAGGGTCTTTCCAAGTCAGGGCTATGACTCCGGGGCTCTAAGGTTCCTGGTGTCTCCAAGCTCTTGGGTGCCACTGTGTTGCTGTCATCCAGACACAGATGCCTGCAGCAGAAGCCATTCGTGGTACATCTGGTCCAGCCACAGCTTCACATGGTGCCAGAACCTGTGCCAGTGCCTGAAGCTGCCTGTCCCTCTGCAGCAGCTGGCATGCCAGCTGTGGGCAGTGGCTGGACACTGTGCTCACTTGCCCACACATCACTTACCACTATGTACCTGGCTCACCCTTGGCAAGTGTGGGATCCAGGCCAGTAGTGTGAGCTGAGCACAACCTCCCTGGCTCAGTGGGCTGAACAAGCCCAGTGAGCATGAGCAATATGTGTGCAGGAGGCGCCATTGGCCACAGAGGTCTCCAGCTGGTGAAGTGACATCCCAAAGATACCATTAATGATGGGGCTCTTCTAACTCCCTGTGCTACAACATCAATTACAGAATCTCTGTTTATTGAACTTTAATGAGCAGCATCTATGTTTACTGAGCCCTTATTGATAACTTCAGCCTGATCCAACTTAATGTTTCTTCCACCATTACCCCCATACTAATATCCATTCCCACACATATTCTTCAGATTTCTATCAGCTCAAGTTAGAAAACTCAAGTAGTTCTTTTGGAGTGTAGCGCACATCCTCATGTGCACCTTTACGGGCCTGCTGGGACTTGAGTCTAGTTATAGGTTTAGAAATAAAGAGGGATGGTGGGATTGCTCCCAAGGAGAATCAGCACTGTCTTGCATGGCAGCTTACATGTGGCAGTGGAGGTGGGGGAAGGAGGGTCATTACAGTCTCCGGAGGCAATGCAGAGCTGATCTCAGAGGGAAGTGGAGAGGCCGCCACCACTAGAGTGCAGAGACATCTTCTACTGGCAAAGATGAATCATCAAAATTTCGATACTCAATGCCTCCAGCTTCCCCATTTCAACTTACAGGATATCACTGTTTCCAATCAATGCCCTCAGTTTAACAACAGGTACCCTGCTAAGCTGAAAGTTCAACTGGTAAATCAACCAGTTTCAGTCAGATTTTGCATTTGCTCTTCAGTAGTCCCAGCCTTGTGGTTACAGCAGATAAGAGTCTCTATCAGGGCATAAATAGGAGCGATTGGTCTTTCATGCTGAACTTGACATAGGAATTTAAATTTGAGTTTATTGTATTTTTTTACCACTTTTTCCAGTGATGTTAGAAGTACCAGCCAGGTATAATATACACAGTAATCCAGCTCCTTTCTTCTTATAACTGCCTGATTAGGAATACTCAAAGAAAATATTTTGAAAATCTTTATTGCCAGATCACCTCATAGACTATCAGTGCTCTCTTTACTACTGAATATAGAGTAACTAGTGTCTTCAAATTCAATCACTTTGGAGGAAGAATTCCAGAAATCTTACAATTAAGATTCATTCTTAAGTTTCTTTTCCTCTAGAACCACTCTTAGTCCCTAAATCTATATTAGCCTGGGTTCTCCAAAAAAAGCTGTGTGTGTGTGTGTGTGTGTGTGTGTGTGTGTGTGAACTTTGCAAATAGATTTATTTTATTATTGTTTATGTCAGCTCAGCATTTATTGTTGGATTTTCACAACTTTGACAGTGATTGCTTATTCTTTAAGATTTGAGTAAAAATTACCACAATACAAATTTTAAATCTTAAAGAGAAACACATTGTTCTTAATATTCAAAAGGCTTCTCAGTGGCTTTATTACTTACACATCCATTATCAAATCTGTATTTTGTTAATTATGGATTAAATTGGTTTCTGGGTTTTCTTTATTGAGCTCTCCACCAATCTCATCATCACAAAAACTGTTGCACTATTATGGATTCTATATTTAAATATTTAACTAAAATTTTCTGGCAATTGTGGCTAAGGAGACAGTACATTAAACAATTCAGCATAAATTGATTTAATGTAAATTAAACCTATGACAGTTTCACTGCTTCATTTTATTTTTTTACCTTATTGTAACTAGTGAATTTATTGGTAAGGGTCATTATAATACTTTACCATTCATTGTTTGACATGGATTTAACATGTCCGCAGCAATTTTAAATGAAGCTTGCAATTGAACACTTCAAGTTATCTCACTATTTAGCCAAGCAATTTCTGTATTAAGTGTCCAGTCAGGGAGGACTATATTATTAGCAATCTCTAGGGTACTGATGGAATGTTTCCTCAATTCTGAATGAATCTCTCTCTCACACTGATTATTTTGAAGCCAGTCATTGTTAGAAAATAACTCCTATATGCTTCATGGCATTTAGAGCTTCTTTGATCTACCCTGGGCATGGTTAATGGAGTCAGCAATATCATAGTTAATGGAGTCTGTGGAAGTATTTGCAGCTGGAAAGTATATGTAGAGGTTATTTAGAATAACTATAGTAATTGATTATTTTTATTTTATGCAAGTTATGTTTTCTAGTGTAGTCAGTTCTTTGATGTAGACTTACTCCATTTGAAGTTGCAAGTATTTATCTTATAAATAGCTGTATATGTAGTTTTGCTTTAAATTAGTTTTTAATTTGTAGATGTTTCTCAGTATTTTTGGAGATGCATAAGATTTTTAGCCCTTCTTTGTATCATTATTTTTATGAGTTCAGAAAGTTGAAAGAGGTAATGATTAGTACAATTCCAGATTAATTTTGAACAGTCAAATCTCCATACTAGAAAAAGAATCACAATACAAAAATGTAATAGCATATTACAGTACAGAAAGCTAATTTCCTGTTGCTGTTACAGGTTCACTCACTAAAAATGTCAGGACAATCTTATTTCATAATTGTAACGCAATAGTGGAGAGCTGTTGTAATAGAGCAAGTATTTATGATAATTAGGTTTTGCTGAATAATGTGGTTCTTCAAAGATGATAGTTGTGGATATTGATTTTCCAAATGGACTGAGCCATTGATTGAATGCAATTTGAAGAGGAACAAAATTAGTCTCTTGAATTTACCTGGGGCTGCTACCGGTGGAATACATTATCTGAGGAATCCTATAGCTGTGTCTAATAGGTCAAGGACTCCCCCTGCCTGTTGGTTTACTTGTGAAATCACTTCTAAGTTAATAATATTTATGTCTAAAACCACAGGTGACTCCAAGGATATTGCTCAGTAATTGGTATTTCTTCTTTGCTAAGATAAGCAAATTCTGGAGCTAAATTAAGAATGCTAAGCTTTTTGATTCACACAACAAAATGAGAAAGTAGGATGTTGATGACCCTTTGCAAATTCAAGCTAGTATTGGGAGATATGAAATTTTTCAGTGGAGACAGCTGCCATAACAGTGATACAAATAGTTCTCAGGGTGAAGACAAGTGGAAACACCTTCATATGTTTTCAGCTGTCTGAAATGAGACAGAATAATGGGACAGATTATTCTTTAACTCTTATTAAGCAAAGAAGCTTTCATCCATTGAGACTGGTGTAAATGCAGTCAAGAGAGTAAACTACATTTCTTAGATTCTAAAGCATTTATTTTTTATATTAAATATTCACATTTTAGTCTTTTTGAAATTATAGCAGCACAATATACATTGTGCATATTTCATATAAAATGTTCACTTTAGTATTATGAAAGTGATATACTTTACAATAAATAAGAAAAAATCTATGGTAATATTTATCAAATATTTCCATTACCTTTTTGTATTATGAACTGTTTAAAGGCTACAAAAAAGGCCAGAAAATAACATAATATCAAGTACAGCATTTTGTTTTAATTGCATCTAACATAAACAGCAACAAAAACCAAAGATAGAGTTGAATACTTCTCTCTAATGTGTCTCTTTGAAACATTTCAAGTTTCTTTTTCCATCTATTAGAAGTCACCAAGCCTCCAGCCTGTCAGATATCATCCTTGGGCATGCTCTTATACAATTAATTTATTTGTGTAAAAATAGAAATGTTTACTATACACAGAGTATATGCATTTTGAATATTGTATTGAATTCATTCTAATATACTTTTCTATGTTTAATATTTGTAAAATTAGATTCAATAGCATCTTAAAATAACAAGTGGCAACATGTTGTTTTATTTTACTGTAAAAGTAATATGAATATGTTACTGTGTAATGTATATTATACTGCTGTCTAAAGTTTATTCATCATGTTGAATATACTTCATTACTTTATTTCTATTGGTTTTAATTGATCCTTATAAGACAATTCCTCTCAGTTTATGTTATTCATTTTAGGTAATTTGTCTTTTTTTCTAGTAGATGTTACATTTTATTTTGCTTTATCATTCATCTGCTAAAGTTTTATTTTATATATACATGTATATATACACATGTGATAGGTGTGTATATATGCACATGCACTCACATACATATATACATTTATACACACACATGTATATACACATCTATAAACACTCATGGTATATATTATTAAATCTAGGGTCATATACTTTTTCACTTTTGAATAATTAAGAAAATATTGAAAATATTATCAAATGTTAAATGTTAATTACCAAACCTTAATTTTAGTATTCTGCAGCTTCTACATATTTAATCAAGTAATTTTTAGCATCTCTTTCACTTATTTAATAATTATTTCAAAGTGCAGTGTTTTCAGATTTATTTTCCATTTCAAAAATATTCCTTTTACTATATCTTCTATAGGATATATGCTCTTAACTGGGTTTTATTTTTATTCCAGTATATATTAAGGTTATTAATAGCATTTATAATTGGTTATGTTTTCCTATAATTCAGTTAGGCCAGATCTTTTTTCTTTCACAGTTCCTGATACATAATTATGTACTAATTTGGGTTATTTCATCTTTAATTAATTCTATCTTAATTACACATTTGTACTGTTATTTTGGTGGCTACACTAAAGATTCTATGCATTATATGCATATATATATGCATATATAGCAATATATATGCATATATATTACTACACACTGTAGTAATATAAATATTTACTTTGCTTTATCCCTGAAAAATACTAGAATCTTTGTTCTTATGCATTTTAATTCTTCATATATTTAATGTCCTTAATAAATCACTCTTAATTATTCACAGCTAATATAATGGCTATTTATTTACCCTTTTAATTTATTTTTGTTCCTTCCTGGATTTTTATATTTCTTTGTGTTATCATTTTATTTCTGTCTGAAGGATGTCACCTAGATTTTCCTATAAAAATGTTAAATGCACCCGGGCGTGGTGACTCATGCCTGTAATACCAGCACTTTGGGAGGCTGAGGCAGGCGGATCATGAGGTCAAGAAACTGAGATCATACTGGCCACATAACGAAACCCCATCTCTACTAAAAATACAAAAATTAGATGGGTGTGGTGGCGCACACCTGTTATCCCAGCTACTCAGGAGGCTGAGGCAGGAGAATCGCTTGAACCCAGGAGGCGGAGGTTGCAGTGAGCCGAGATCACACCACTGTACTCCAGCCTGGCAAAAGAGCGAGACTGTTTCAAAAGAAAAAAGTTCAATACAAGCATGCTGTACTAGATTCTCTGAATGTTGATTTGATGAATTTTGTGTGTCGTATTTTCTGTGGAATATAATTCTACATTAGCAGTTCTTTTCTTCCAGCACTGTGGCTTTCAGTTGTCTTCTAGCTCCCATTTTTGTAAAATTGACTGTCAGGATTTTTGGGTGATTTTTGAAAAAAAGCAAGTTTTTCTCTCTGTTTGCTTTTAATATTTCCTCTTTATATCTGCAAAAAGATTTTCATATTTCATATTTAGTTTGCATCATTTTGACTATAATAAGCCTACTTGTGCTTTCCTATGTATATTTTCCTGTTTGGGGTTTACAAGGCTTCTTCAGTCCGATGATTGATGACTTACAACAATTTTGGGAAATTCTCAGCTAATAACACACATAGTATCACTTTTTCCTCATTATCTCTATTTTCTGTCTCTGCAACTCCAGTTGCTTGTAAGTAAGAAATTTTCCTTGAGTTCTTCGAAGGAGAACAGTTACATCCTCTTTCCCTGGCAACTTTACATGACCCACAGAAGACAGAGAGAGGACCACAGTCTGACCCAGCTCTTGGCAAAATATCATGTGAGAATTCCTGGAACATGGAAAGATAAGCAGTCTTGTGAGGAACTATCAGAAGGTCATTTTTCAAATGCCTCACTAATTTTCACAAAATAGTTAACCATCTACCATCATGGGTCCAGTGAACCATGGGATTTTACAGTTTGCCTCCATTTAGGTTTAGAGGGAGACTATAAAATCATTCATCTGCAACTTAACAATTTACTCTGTCTCTCAAAGCAACCGATTGCTTGTTTTAGTTTTCATCTTCCCCTTTCACTTCTAAGTTATTCTGTGGAGCAAGGGACATGAGAAGCTGACAATATATTGATCTTGCTTATGCTATGTGTGTTAGTAATAACTTATCTAAATCTATATAAGCTCATTATTTGTTTAGCAGCTGAATCTTTGAAAGAGTGACAAATTAACATAGCAGCTTCATACTCCTTCTTAGGAATTGCTTTACTGCTTAGCATTCTATAGGCCTCTAAGCCCTGTTCTACATTTTTTTAAAATGACTTTTTCTCCTTAGCTTGAGTTTGTCTTTCCATTCACTTCTGTTCTATTGCGCTGTATGTAATCTACTGTTAAGCTCATCTAGCAAATTATTAATTTTAGATATCATATTTTTATTCTTAGAATACATTTGATTTTTTAAATTTAGTGAATGTTATCTATCTCATTAGCTATAATGTCAATCTTTTCCTTTTCCATTTTACTGAATATATTCATGTTATTTACTTTCAATTACTTGTATTATAAGTATAATGTATGGATCACTTGTGATAGGCTTCTACTGTCAATTTTTCTCTAAGTGTTCAGTTACATTTTCTTTCTCTTGTGATATCTAGCAATATTGATTGCAATGTCAGATATATACATAAAAATGTAAATGATGCCTATTATATTTAACCTTGTGGAGAGGAATACTTTATCTGAGGTATGCCTATATCTATATCTATATATCTATCTATCATCTATCTACTGTGTGCATAGAAGCACACACACACATATATGTGTCTTGAAATTTTATTTTCTTTTATTATGTCTTCATATCTAGTAGTTACATCGTTAATTGACTTTATTTGGTCTCCCTCACACCCAGTCCAGAAACAAATCATAATGACGCCTTATCATTCTTTCTCCTCGGCAACATTAGACAACTTACCACTTTAGTGACCTCGCTAGTGTAAGGCCGGTTGCCTTGCTGGGAGCTCGAACGCACCCCCCCCCCCCTTTTTTCCCTTTTACAAGCCCCGAGCAAGCTCAGACATGCCCCGAGCAAGCTCAGACATGCTCAGGTATGTTCCCTTCTCCCTTGCTCGCACAGCCTGGTTTTCTCTTAAAGAGCCCAGTATGCAAACAAGGCGCTGTAACCATAGCTTCTTAATAACCAATAGTAGCTAAGCCCTAACAACCAATAGCAGCCGAGTTTAAACAACCAATAGCAGTCGAGTCTTAACAACTAATAGCAGGCAAGTAATTCCAACCAACAACAAGCCAAGTCCTAGGTCAAGGCTTGGAACTTACCCAATAGCAGTCTTGCTCTCCCTCAACCAATTGAGCTGTTTCACTCCTATAAAACCCCCTGTCTAAAAATAGTCAGTGCGACTTCTCCGGCCCCTCCTGTCTGGACCGCAGAACCTCACCCAGGAGCCTGAATAAATTCCCTTGCATTGGATTATTTTGGTGCTGGCCTCAGTTTCTTCATTTTATCCTCGGAAACAAACCTTACAGCTAGTGACAGGTATAACTTAGTTCCTATCCACCACATTGGGTACTTGTCTCTTTTTCTTCCTACTTTACAAAGTCATAATTTCCATGCATCCAGTGATTGAGCAGACAGTTTCTTTTACAATTTTTATTAGAAGAAAGTCTTAACCCTACTCACTTATTCGATTTATTTCTGAGGACTTCGTTCTGTAACATTGGTCTACATATCTGTTTTAGTACCACAACCATGCTGTTTTGGATACCGTAGCCTTGTGATATAGTTTGAAGTCAGGTAGTGTGATGCCTCCAGGTTTCTTCTTTTTGCTTAGGATTGTCTTGGCTATGTGGGCTCTTTTTTTGGTTCCATATGAAATTTAAAGTAGTTTTTTCTAATTCTGTGAGGAAAGTCAATGGCAGCTTGATGGAGATAGCCTTGAATCTGTAAATTACTTTGGGCAGTATGGCCATTTTCATGATATTGATTCTTCCTATCCATGAGCATGGAATGATTTTCCATTTGTTTGTGTCCTCTCTTATTTCCCTGAGCAGTGGTTTGTAGTTCTCCTTGAACAGGTCCTTCACATCCCTTGTAAGTTGTATTCCTAGGTATCTTATTCTCTTGTAACAATTGTGAACGGGAGTTCACTGATGATTTGGCTCTCTGTTTATTATTGGTGCACAGGAACACTTGTGATTTTTGTGCATTGATTTTGTATTGAGATTTTGCTGAAGTTGTTTATCAGCTTAAAAAGATTTTGGGCTGAAATGGGCTTTGTAAACATACAATCATGTCATCTGAGAACAGAGACAATTTTACTTCCTCTCTTCCTGTTTGAATACTCTTTTTCTTTCTCTTGACTGATTGTCCTGACCAGAACTTCCAATACCATGTTAAATATGAGTGGTAAGAGATGGTATCCTTGTCTTGTGCAGGTTTTCAAAGGGAATGCTTCCAGCTTTTGCCCATTCAATATGATATTGGCTGTGGGTTTGTCATAAATAGCTCTTATTATTTTGAGATACATTCCATCAATACCTAGTTTACTGAGAGTTTTTAGCATCAAGAGATGTTGAATGGTATTGAAGGCTTTTTCTGTATCTGTTGAGATAATCATGTGGTTTTTATCATTGGTTCTGTTTATGTGATGTATTATATCTATTGTTTGTGTATGTTCAACCAGCCTTGCCTTCAAGAAATGAAGCCAACTTGATCATGGTAAATAAGCTTTTATTTTTGAAGGGTTTTCATGTCTCTATCTCCTTTAGCTCTGCTCTGTTCTTAGTTATTTCTTGTCTTCCACTAGTTTTTTAATTTGTTTGCTCTTGCTTCTCTATTTCTTCTAATTGTAATGTTAGGGCATAGATTTTAGATCTTTCCTGCTTTCTTCTTTGGGCAGTTAGTGCTATAAACTTCCCTCTAAATACTGCTTTAGCTGTGTTCCAGAGATTCTGATATATTGTGTCTTTGTTTTTATTGGTTTCAAAGAACTTATTTATTTCTGTCTTAATTTTGTTATTTACTCAGTAGTTATTCAGGAGGAAGTTTTTCAGTTTCCATTTAGTTGTGAGGTTTTGAGTGAATTTCTTCATCCTGAGTTGTAATTTGATTGCACTGTGGTCTGAGAGACTGTTTGTTATGATTTTTCCATTTTCTGTATTTGTTGAAGAGTGTTTTACTTCCAATTATGTGGTCAATTTTAAAATAAGTGTAATTTGTTGCTGAAAAGAATGCATATTCTGATGATTTGGGGTGGAGAGTTCTGTAGATGTCTATTAGTTCCACTTGATCCAGAGCTGAGTTCAAGTCCTGAATATCCTTGTTATTTTTCTTTCTCGTTGATCTATCTAATATTGACAGTGGGGTGTTAGTATCTCCCACTATTATTGTGTGGGAATCTAAGTCTCTTTGTAGGTCTCTAAGGACATGCTTTATAATTGCAGGTGCTGTTGTATTGAGTTCATATTTATTTAGGATATTTAGCTCTTCTTGTTGCGTTGATCCCTTTACTATTATGTAATGCCCTTTTTTGTCTTTCTTCATTTTTGTTGGTTTAAAGTCTGTTTAATCAGAGACTGAGATTGCAATCCTTGCTTTTTTGCTTTCTATTTGCTTGGTAAATATTCCTCTGTCCTTTATTTTGAGCCTATGTGTGTCTTTGAACATAAGATGGGTCTCCTGAATGTAGAACACCAATGAGTTTTGAGTCCAATTTGCCAGTTTGTGTCTTTGAATTGCAGAATTTAGTCCCTTTACATTTAGGGTGAATACTATTATATGTGAATATAATCCTGGTATTATGATGGTAGCCAGTTATATTGCCCATTAATTAATGCAGTTTCTTCATAGGGTCGATAGTCTTTACAATTTGCTATGCTTTTGCAGTGGCTGATACAGGTTTTTCCTTTCCATATTTAGTGCTTTTTTCAGTAGCTTTTGTAAGGCAGGCCTGGTGGTGACAAAATCTCTCAGCATTTGCTTGTCTCTAAAGGATTTATTTCTTCTTCACTTATGAAGATTAGTTTGCCTAGAGATGAAATTCTGGGTTGAAAATTCTTTTCTTTAGGAATGTTGAGTATTGGATCCACTCTCTTCTTGCTTGTAAGGTTTCTGCAGAGAGATTCTCTGTTAGTCTGATGGGCTTCCCTCTGTCTGTAACACAACCTTTCTCTCTGGGTGGACTTAACATTTTTTTCCTGCATTTCAACCTTGGTGAATCTGATGATTATGTGTTTTGGGGTTGCTGTTCTCCAGAAGTATCTTTGTGTTGTACTGTGTATTTCCTGAATTTAAATGCTGGTCTGTCTTGCTAGGCTGAGGAAGTTCTCCTGGATAGTATCCTGAAGAGTATTTTCCAACTTGGTTCCATTCTCCCCATCACTTTTATGTACAGCAATCAAACTTAGGTTTGGTCTTTTCACATAGTTCCATCTTTCTTGAAGGCTTTATTCGGTCCTTTTCATTTTTTTTTTCTCTAATCTTGTCTGCATGCTCTATTTCATTAAGTTGATCTTCAGGTGCTGATATCCTTTCTTCCACTTGATTAATTCAGTTGTTGATACTTGTGTATGCTTCATGAAGTTCTTGTGCTGTGTTTTTCAGCTCCTTCAGGCCATTTATGTTTTTCTCTAAATTGGTTATGCTAGTTAGCAATTCCTCTAACGTTTTTTCAAGGTTCTTAGCTTCCTTGCATCGGGTTAGAGCATGCCCCGTCAGCTCAGAGGACTTTGTTATTACCCACCTTCTGAAGAATACTTCTGTCAATTCATCGAACTCATTCTCATCTAGTTTTGTTTTCTCGCTGGTGAGGAGTTGTGATCCTTTGGAGGAGACATTTTGGTTTTTGGAATTTTCAGGCATTTTCCCACTGTTTTTTTTTCATTTTCGTGGATTTATCTATCTTTTGTCTTTGATGTTTGTGACCTTCGGATGGGGTTTTTGAGTGGACGTCCTTTTTGATGATGTTGATGCTATCCCTTTCTGCTTGTTAGTTTTCCTTCTAACAGTCAGGCCCTTCTGCTGCAGGTCTGCTGGAGTTTGCTGGAGGTCCACTCCAGATCTTGTTTTCCTGGGTATCATCAGCAAAGGCTACAGAACAACAAAGACTGGTGCCTGTTCCTTCCTGTGGAAGCTTCATCCCAGAGGGGCACCTGCCAGATGCCAGCCAGAGAGCTCCATTATGAGGTGTCTGTCGATGCCTGCTGGGAGGTGTCTCCTAGTCAGGAGGCATGGGGGTCAGCGATCCACTTGAGGAGGCAGTCCATCCCTTAGCAGAGCTTGAGCACTGTGCTGGGGGATCTGCTGCTCTTTTTAGAGCAGGCAGGCAGAAATAAAGTCTGATGAAGCAGCACCCATAGCCATCCTTTCCCCAGTTGTTCTGTTCCAGGGAGATGGGAGTTTTACATATAAGTCCCTGATTTGGGCTGCTGCCTTTATTTCAGAGAGACCCTGCCCAAAGAGGAGGAATCTAGAGAGGCATTCTGGCTACAGCAGCTCTGCCAAGTTTGAAATTCCTAATGGCTTTGTTTAAACTATGAGGGAAAAACTGCCTACTCAAGCCTCAGAAATAGTGGACTCCCCTCCCCCAACCAAGCCCAGCTGGACTTCAGACTGCAGTGGCACAATCTTGCTCACTGCAAACTCCACCTCTTGGGTTCAAATGCATTCTTGTGCCTCAGCCTCCTGAGTTGCTTGCTGGGATTATAGGTGCCCTCCACCATGCCCAGCTAATTTTTGTATTTTTAGTAGAGTCAGGGTTTCACCATGTTGGCCATATTGATTTTGAACTATTGAACTCAGGTGATCTGCCTACCTTGGTCTCCCAGAGTGCTAGGATTACAGGCATGAGCCACTGCCCCCAGCCATCCTGAGGTTTTTTTTTTAGTCAAATGATCTTAATTTATCTCATCCTTGCTTATTTTTTAGAGTTGTACATTTGTATTTTAAACATTTGAAATTTTAAGGCAAAGGATAACAGTTACTTGTTATAGATGCTTCAGTTTTCTCTCACAGGTTATTATAGGTGGGAGCAGTCTAAGAACATCTGATAGCAGTTTTGATAATGATAATTTTAAGGTGAGCTTCATTTCTTTTAAAGTTATACTACATTTGCTTTATTCTTATCCCAAAAGAGTAGTCTGATCATGCCGAAACATAAACTCTAATTTTGTTTTAGTTGTCAATTTTTCCTCCTTAGTTTGTTAGCCACTCAGCAACTTCATGAAAAATCATGTGACACTCCAAAAAGAAAATAGTTTTAAATGCTACAGAATTCTTCCTGGATTTTTTTATCTCTTGAATTTGTTTATGTAGATTTATGTTTTAAAAGATTTTGCTTATTTTTTATTGCTGTCTTTGATGAGAAGATGAGTATACATTATCTTAAATGCCATTACTCTCGGTAGGAATATTTAATTATTTCCTAATTTTTAGTCCATGAACTTGTGATGTCTCAGGGCTTTGCTGTATCCATTATATAATAATCATTTTTTTTGACAGGGTTTGGCTTTGTCATCATGGCTCGAGTGCAGTGCTGCAATCTTGGCTCACTGAAACCTCTGCCTCCTGGGTTCAAGTGATTCTCCTGCCTCAGCCTCCCAAGTGACTTCAACCAGAGATGTCCACCACCACGGCCAGGTAATTTTCATGTTTTTTTGTAGAGACATGGTTTCACCATGTTGAACAGGTTGATCTCGAACTACTTACCTCAAGTTATCTGCCTGCCTCAGCCTCCCAAAGTACTGGGATTACAGGCATGAGCAACAGTTCCTGGCCAATAATCATATATATATATATATATATTTATAATGTAATCTTTATATTATTCTGTTAGTACTGTGAACTCAAGGAATTTTTAGCAAATACTGATTGAAAGAATAAACAGTTTTAAATACATACACATATATAAATAGATAATTTCAGCCAGGCATAGTGGCTCAAGCGTGTAATCCCAGCATTTTAAGAGGCCAAGGTGGGCAGATCACCTGAGGTCATTAGTTCGAGTTTCAGTGACAGAGCAGAGCTCTGTCTCAAGAAAACAACAACAACAGAAAGCCCAAAGAAAAAACATCTCAATATACTATAAAAACAATTGAAAGGGCTTTAGATAAAGCAGTTTTTAGATACCTTTAAAATTCTTATACCACTGTTAACTATAAAATAAAAAGCCATATGGAAATTCTAAAAGTAAGAAATGCAGAATTCCACTCCCCAAAAATCAAATACATAAGTATGATGATGACAAAAATACTTATAAGATTTATGTAAGGAAAACTATAAAACTAATGAAAGAAGTTTAAAAATAAGTTCCAGTTAACTGGGACTTACTTCATGTCAATGGATAGGAAGCTTGAATTTTGTCAAGATGTCACTTCTTTCCAACCTGATCAGTAGGTATAATGCAATCTCAATAAAAGTATCAAAAAGTTATTTTGTAGATATTGATAAAATGATTTTACAGTATAAATGAAGAGGTCAAAAATATAGCATAATCAATCTAATATTGAGGAAAAACAATGTCAGCGTACCAACACTACCCCGTGTCAAGATTTAATGATAAAGCTATAGTAATCAAGACAGCGTTGTATTGGTGAAAGAACAGACAAATAGATCAGTGAAACAGAGTAGAGAGACCAGAAACAGACCCACATATGTACATTCAACTTATCTTTGACACAGGAGGAAAGGCAATAACATTGAAAAAGTCTTCAACACAAGGTGCTAAAGCTAATTGACATCCACTTGCAAAAAAAAAAAAAAATGTAGAAAGAAATCTTACACTGCTCCCCAAAAGTTGCTCAAAATGAATCACAAACCTAAATGTAAAGTGCCAAACTCTGAAACTCCTAGATGATAACATGAGAGAAAAACCACACAACCTTGGGTTTGGCAATGACATTTTAGATACAACATCATAGACATAATCTATGAAGGAAATTATTGATAAGCTGGAATTTATTAAAATTAAACTCTTCTGACCTATGAAACACTGTCAGAAGGATTAGAAGGCAAGTGACAGAGCTGGGGAAAATATTTGTAAGATAATATGTGATAAAGGATTATTATTCAAAATATACAAGGAACTCTTAAAACTCAATCATAAGAAAATGAACAACACAATTAAAAATGGGCAAAAGGTCTGAATAGACACCTCACCAAAAAGATACAGATGGCAAATAAGCACATGAAAAGATGCTCATCATATGTTATTAAAGAATTGCAATTTTTAACAGTAAGACATCACTACACACCTATTAGAATGGCTAAAATTCAAAACCCTGAAACACCAAAAACTGAAAAGGAAATGGAGCAAAAGAAAGTATCACTCATTGCTGATGAGAATGCAAAATAGTGTATCCACTTTGAAGCATAAGATGGCAATTTCTTACAAAACTAAATATACTCTTACCATACAATCTAATGATTGTATCCCCTGGTATTTTCTCAAATGAGTCGAAAACTTACGCTTACACAAAATCTTGAACATACATGTTTATAGCAGGTTTTTTTATAGTTACCAAAACTTGAAGTAACCAAAATATCCTACAGTATGCAAATAGATTTAAAAAAAAAACTGTGGCACATTCAAATATTCTTTAGAAATATTCTATAGAAATATTCTCTCTATAGAATATTTCTAGAGTAATCAAGCCACATCATGCTAAGAAACACTAGATTTTATTTATTCTATCTAACTGACAAATATTGCATGTTCTCCCTAATATGTTGGAGCTAAAAAATGTATTGAACTCATGCAGATAGAGAGTAAATGATGTTTACTAGAAGCTAGGAAAGGTAGTGGAGAGAGGTAGAAAAAAAGAGGATAGTTAGTGGGTCCAAATATTGACAAGTATCCAAGAGCAGCATAACTAACAGCTTGCAACTCATCTACAAAAGAATATTACATCCTCCCAACTTCTAACACATAAAAAATATAAGTAACATTTTTTGACAGTTTTCTAAATATTTCTGTGAGACTGGTTATTGAGGTAGACCTGCTGGAGAAAGAGAGATTATGGCCTGAGTCTTACCAAAAGCACCCGGCTTCATTAAGTTTACAAAGTTTGGAAAGGATTATTCATTATAGAAAGGTAGAACAGGCCTGGCACGATGGCTCACACATGTAATCCTAGCACTTTGGGAGGCCAAGGTAGGCGGATTGCTTGAGCCTAAATATGAGACCAGCATGGGCAACATGGTGGAACATCATCTATATAAAAAATACACAAATTAGCCAGATGTGGTGCTATGTACCTGTAGTCCTAGCTATTCAGGAGGCAGAAGCTGAGGATCACTTGAGCCTGGGAGGTTGAGTCTCTGGTGAATTGTGTTCACGGCACTGTACTCACGACTAGGTGACAAAGTGAGACCCTATCTCAACAACAACAAAAGAAAGAGAAACAGAGAAAAATGGAACAATTTGAGCAAAGGTGGAAAGATAGTTTTTTTATTGCTTTGTTGTTATTGCTGACAATGTTGTTGTTTTCCACTTGTTGACAATGATTTGGATAAAAATGAAAGTTCCTTTGTATATTGTAGGCAGGTGCTAAGTTTTTGTGATGATAATTTCAAGGAAAATGAAAGAGAATTACTATGGGCTTAATAATGAAAAGCATAATAATAATGAAAAGCTTAATAATGAATAGCAGAATAAAGCTAGACTTCATTTTATGCTCATAGAGAAACAAATGATGATTTTTTTCAGCCATGAAATTACATTTAAAAAATTATGACTTTGAAAAAAATTATGAGCAAATACCCTCATAGTTTTGATTTTTTTTTATATTCTACAGTGAGGAGTGGCAAATATCTGCCTCATTGGAATTAAGGATTAATTTTAATATTCAATGCCTATTGATTTACAGAAGAAACATACAACAATAACTTCAATAATTTGAATCTGAACAATAACAATTAACATCATGCCATAAGCAGACAAAAAGAAAGAACTGAGAATAGAGGAAAATAAATAGGAAAAAGGGGAATAGAGAGGATAAAACAAGTAATTTTTAAAGATGTAGACATGAGAGTTATCCTTATAAAGTGATAAACTATAAAAAGAATGGGATTGTAGAAGAAGAGACTATAGAGTTAAAAGAAAAAGGTAAAGAATGAAAGGAAAATGTGAGGGAAGGGTTAGAGATGGATGAATGGAAACAGGTAATGACTGAGGGTAACCGAGAATGCCTATTTTTATGAATGTAAACACCAAAATAATATAAATTAGAGATGTAATTGATTTTTTGTACTTTTAAACACAATGTAAAAATAAAATAAAATGATAAACATATGAGATCTACGTGACCTAAAAAAGTACAGTTTTACTAATATAGTGGATTCAAAAGCAAATTGCAAAGAATTTTGGTATGATTAAAATGGATGTGAGAAAATGGGTAAAAATAATGTGGGTGACCATCTTTAAAGAACTTTTTTCAATGAGAAGAAACAATACACATGAATAAAAATATAACTTGAGGTGCACATGGAGAAAAAAGTAGTATCAGGAATGAAAACAGATATTTTAGGGCAAAAGTAAAGGTGGTAGAAAATTAAGCACTACAGATATAAAGTAAGGAATGAGAGGTGATGGGTGGTAGGCAGGATGACTGATGAAATGACTTATTTGAAGGAGACAGAAAGGAATAAAAGGTGAACAGACTGAAGAAGCATAAAAGGTGTTTCTATGCCCAGAGTGGAAATATAAAGAAGAATCACACATTGTGTTTGCCCTGAGAGGGTCTTACAAGATCAGGCAAGGATAAGAGATGTTTCCCAGGATATAACAGGGTGTTAAAACATATTTTTTTTTTTTTTTACAGAATTACTAAAGGAAAGTAGCTTTGGCTTTTCTGTATCAAGTCTAAAGAGAATATTTTTTAAAAATTCATTTTTCTGTCTGGTAGAATATACTAACATTTTATTCATCATGTAAAAGAATAAGAAAACACAAGAAGATTTTGAAAAAATTATCAGCATTGACATGAGTTGCTATGATTTTAATGTTTTAATAAAAGAAATTCTACAGTTAGATTATTAACTAGCTCCATACAAAAATATGTTTAAGTGTCAGATAAAGTAGACTGTTAAAGAGGAGACTAAGTCTTTGTGATTCCATCCTAAATCTGTCCTAAATATGTGTACACATAAACACACACACAAGACTTCCACCAAGATGGCCTAATAGGAACAGCTGCAGAGCACAGTTCCCAGTGAGAGTGATGCAGAAGGTGAGTGATCTTTGCATTTCCAACCAAGGTACCAGGTTCATCTCAATGGGACTGGTTAGACAGTGAGTATAGCCCAAGGAGGGTAAACTGAGGTGGGTGGGGTGCTGCCTCACCCGGGAAGCGCAGTGGGCCAGAGGGCACTCCCTCCTACCCATTGGAGGCCATCGGGGACCTCTGGCCACTCCGGAGCTCTGGTTCCAATGCCATGCTTCCCCTGTGGTCTTTGTAGTCCACAGACCAGGAGATCCCCACATGCTGACAGGTGCAGCAAGTTTCCAGAGCAAATCTGGGCAGCCGATTCAGCTGGCACAGCGAGTTCCCAGGACAAATCTTGGCAGTTGTTTTGACTGCTGCCTGGAGCCCCTGTAAGAGAGAGTTGCCCATACACCTGAGACAAAGGGGCTGAAGGCGGGGAGCTAGGTAATCTGGCTAAATGGGTCCCACCCTCACAGAGACCAACACACTGAATCCCACTAGCTTGGGATTTTCGCATCCAGCACATCAGTTTGAGCTCAACCCTGGGACGGTTGAACTCTATGCGGGGAGGGCCATCTGCCATTACACCCAGACAGCTCTAACCTTACCCAGCAGCTGGGGGGAGCCCACAACAGCTTAACAAGCCCTCTGCAGGCACACTGTGACTAGAATCCCTCCTCTCTGGTCTGGGCATAACATCTCTGAAAAAAGGCAGGAGCCTGTCAGGGACTTATAAATAAAGCTACACATTCCTGAAACAGAGCACCTTGAAAAAGGAGCAGTTGTGAGTTCTGCTGCAGCAGGCTTAAACACCCCTGTCCAGCAGCTTGTAAGGGAGCAACAGAGCTCACAGAACAGCACTTGAGCTCTGACAAGGAACAGACTGCCTCCTCAAGCAGCTCCCTGACCCCTGTATATCTAAAAAGTCACCTCATACAGGAGAGCTCTGACTGACATCTGGCAGGTACCCTTCTGGGAGAAGCTATCAGAGGAAGGAACAGGCAGCAATCATTGCTGTTCTGCTCCCCTCACAGGTGATTCCGAGGCAAGCAGGGTCTGAAGTGGACTTCCAGCAGTCCTGCAGCGGAGGGGCCTGACTGTTAGAAGGAAAACTAAGAAACAGAAAGAAATAGCCCCAACATCAAGAAAAACCATGCCCAGTCAGAGACCCCATTCAAAAGTCACCAACTTCAATGACAAAAGTTTGATAAATTCATGAAGATGGGAAGAAATCAGCACAAAAAGGATAAAAACACCAAAAACCAGAATGCCTCACTTCCTCCAAGGGATTACAACTCCTCAAAAGTAAGGGGACAAAACTGGATGGCGAATGAGTTTGACAGATTGACGGAGGCTTCAGAATGTGCATAATCACAAACTTCTCTGAGCTAAAGAAACATGTTCTAAACCAATGCAAATAAACAAAGAACCTTGAAAAAAGGTTGGACAAAATGTTAACTAGAATAACCAGCTTAGAGAAGAACATAAACAACTTGATGGAGCTGAAAAACACAGCACAAGAACATCACGAACCATACACAGAATGCAATAGCTGAATCGATCAAGCAGAAGAAAGGATTTCAGAGATTGAAGATCAACTCAATGAAATAAAACGAGAAGTCAAGATTAGAGAAAAAAGAGTGAAAAGAACTGAACAAACACTCCAAGAAATATGAGATTATGTAAAAAGACGTAATCTATGTTTGATGGCTGTACCTAATGTGACTGGGAGAATGAATCCAAGCTAGAAAACACTATTCAGGATATTATCTAGGAGAACTTCTCCAAGCTAGCAAGGGAGGCCAACATTCAAGTCCTGGAAATACTGAGAACACCACAAAGATATTCCTCAAGAAGAGCAACCCCAAGGCACATAATTGTCAGATTCACCAGCGTTGAAATGAAGGGAAAAATGCAAAGCACAGACAGAGAGAAAGACCACATTACCCACAAAGGGAAGCCCATCAGACTAACAGCGGATCTCTCAGCAGAAATCCTACAAGCCAGAAGAGAGTGGGGGCCAATATTCAACATCCTTAAAGAAAAAACCTTTCAACCCAGAATTTCATATTCAGTCAAACTAAGCTTCATAAGCAAAGGAGAAATAAAATCCTTTACGGACAAGCAATTGCTCAGAGATTTCATCACCACCAGACCGGCTTTACAAGAGCTCATCATGAAGGAAGCACTAAACACAGAAAGGAATAACCAGTACCATCCACTCCAAAAAGTTACCAAATGGTAAAGAGCATTGACACAGTGAAGAAACTGTGTCAACCAATTGGCAAAACAACCAGCTAGCATCAAAATGGCAGGATCAAATTCACACGTAACGATATTAAACTTAAATGTAAATGGGCTAAATGCCCCAATCAAAAGACACAGACTGGCAAACTGGACAAAAATCAGGACCCATTGGTGTGTTGTATTTAGGAGACCTATCTCATGTGCAAAGACAGATTTAAACTCGAAATGATGGGATGGAAGAAGATTTACCAAGCAAATGGAGAGCAAAAAAAGCAGGGGTTGCAATCCTAGTCTCTGATAAAATGAACTTTAAACCACCAAAGATCAAAAGAGACAAAGAAGGGCATTACATAATGGTAAAGGAATCAATGCAACAAGAAGAGCTAACTATCCTAAATATATATGCAACTAATACAGGAGCACCCAGATACATAAAGCAAGTTCTTAATGACCTACAAAGATACTTAGACTCCCACACAATAATAATGGGATACTTTAACATTTCACTGTCGATATAAGACATATTAATGAGAAAGAAAATTGACAAGGATATCCAGGACCTGAATTGAGCTCTGGACCAAGTGGGCCCAATAGACATCTACAGAACTCTCCACCCCAAATCTACAGAACATGCGTTCTTCTCAGCACCATATCACACCTGTTCTAAACTTGACCACATAATTGGAAGTAAATCACTCATCAGCAAATGCAAAAGAAGGGAAATTAGGAGAGAGATCCAAGATGGCCGATCACTAGCAGCTCGGGATTGCAGCTCCCAGTAAAAGCGCAGAGAGTGAGTGGACGCCACACTTACTGATAAATTTTTGCTGCCCATGGACCAGGACATTCCCAGTGGAGGAGCCCCACAGGTCACCAGCATGACCCTTTCGGTTGGCGTGGCTTTTTTGCCGGTGCCTCGGCCTGGTGGCTCTTGGTGCAGAGTAAACGGGACTGGGTCTCCTTTTGGATGATGTTTGGAGCTCTGTGAAGGCAGAGCAGTCCATTCAGTTGATTGAAAAAGGGACTGAAGAGGGAAGCCAGACCAGAGACCCCCGGGTAGAAAAGCACCACAAATTTCATTGCTGCTGTTTTAGCTAGCTTTGCGGGTCACCACAGTGAAAATTACATAGATCCCAGAGGTGGGAATTAACAAGCTGGACGTTCACTCAGAGACCTAATTTGAAAGTTGGTAATTACAAAGACAACAGATGGATAAAACCATAAAGATGCCAAGAAGTCACCGTAAAAAAACCGAGAACACTCAAAATCAGAAAGTCTCTTCTTCTACAGAGGACGCTAGTTCCTCATCAGTAATGAGACAAGGGCTGATGGAAAATGAGTGCGAAGAATCATCAGAATTAGGCTTCAGAAGGTGGATAAGAAACTTCTGTGAGCTAAAAGAATATATTCTAACCCAATGCAAAGAAACTAATAACTTTGAAAAAAGGTTTGACGAAATGCTAACGAGAATGGACAATTTAGAGAAGAACATAAACGGATTAATGGAGCTGAAAAACACAATACGAGAAATCCGTGAAGTATGCACAAGTTTTAACAGTCGAATTGATCAAGTAGAAGAAAGGATATTAGAGGTCAAAGACCAACTTTATGAAATGAAACGAGAAGATAAGATCAGAGAAAAAAGTGTAAAAAGGAATGAGCAAAATCTCCAAGAAATATGGAAGTATGTGAAAAGACCTAATTTACGCTTAACAGGTGTATCTGAAAGTGACGAAGAGAATGAATCCAAGTTGGCAAATATTTTTCAGGATATTATCCAGGAAAATTTTCCTAAACTGGCAAGGCATGACAATACTCAACTCCAGGCAATACAGAGAACGCCACAAAGATATTCCTCAAGAAGACCAACTCCAAGACACATAATCGTCAGATTTACTCGGATTGAAATAAAGGAGAAAATACTAAGGGTAGCAAGAGAGAAAGGCCAGGTTACCCATAAAGGGAAGCCTATCAGACTCACAGCAGATCTCTCAGTAGAAACTCTACAAGCCAGAAGAGAATAGGGGTTAATATTTATCATCTTTAAAGAAAAAACTTTCAACCCAGAATCACATATCCAGCCAAACTAAGTTTTACAAGCCAAGGAAAAATAAATTTTTTTGCAAACAATCAAGAACTCAGAGACTTCATCACCACCAGGCCTGTTTTACAACAACTTCTGAAAGAAGCACTATATACAGAAAGGAACAACCAGCATCAGTTATCCTAAAAACTTACCAAAAGTAAAGAATATTACAACAATGAAGAATTTATATCAACTAATGGAAAAATAGCTAGTTAGCTTTAAATAACAATATTAAACTCACATATATCAATATTAAGCCTAAACTTAAAGGGATTAAATGCCCCAGTCAAAACATACAGTTAGACAAACTGAATAAAAAGTTAAAACACATTGGTACACTGTATTCAGACCTTTCTTATAGACAAGGAAACACAAAGACTTAACATAAAGGGATGGAGGAAGATCTACCAACCTAATGGAGAGCAAAAAAAAAAAGAAAAAGAAAACCAGGATTTGAACTCAGACCTGGAACAAGCAAATTTAGTAAATATTTACAGAACTTACCACCCCATATTCACAAAACATATATTTTTTTCAATATTATATCATACCTATTCTAAAAGTGATCACATAATAGGAAATAAATTACTTTTTAGTAATTGCATAAGCATTTCACAGATTTAAATGAAATCCTGAGCAATAGAGCAAGATTCTCATTCTCTCTCTCCCTTTCTCTTTCTTTCTTTTTCTCTTTTATTCTACTTCTTTCTTTCTCTTAAAAAAAAAAAAACTCCCCCTCTCTCTTTCTCT
>PVKP010002344.1:0-13838 GCA_004027715.1 Plecturocebus donacophilus
AAAAACGATGAGTTTGTGTCCTTTGTAGGGACATGGATGAACCTAGAAACCATCATTCTCAGCAAACTGACACAAGAACACAAAATCAAACACCGCATGTTCTCACTCATAGGCGGGTGTTGAACAATGAGAACACATGAACACAGGGAGGGGAGCACTATATGCTGGGGTATGTTGGGGGGAAATAGGGGAGGGACAGTGCGGGGGGGAGGGACAGTGGGGGGTGGGGAGGTGTGGGGAGATAGCATGGGGAGAAATGCCAGATATACGTGAAGGGGAGGAAGGCAACAAATTACACTGCCACGTGTGTACCTATGCAACAGTATTGTATGTTCTTCACATGTACCCCAAAACCTAAAATGCAATAAAAAAAAAAGGAAAAAAAAAAAAAAGAATAAAGAATCCTAAAAGGGAAAAATAATAATAATAATAATAATATCAAGCATTTTTGAAACTGGTCATTGGCCTCAATCTATCCATCTGTTTGAGTAGTTAACATTTGTTTGTGTGTGCATGTTGGGGGTTGTGTATGTGTGAGTTTTGGAGGGTACGGTTAACTATTTCTCTTCAACTAGCATAAATAGTATACATGTGTATGTTTGACAACTATTATAATGCTATCCTTTTCTATATCTTCAGTTTATTATTCACAAGATGAATATAATACCAATGATGCCTGCTTTGATTTCTTAGGAGAATTAAATAAAATAATATACCTAAAACATTTAGTATAGTGTCTGACACATTTACTCACTCTCTGAACACCAGTGTAGCAGTTTTTGTTATAACATTTATGTACCATTTGTACTATATTTTTATTATGGCATCAATTTGATACTCACCGTAAGTTCTTGTTATTTCTTACTCTCTTTTCATAATTTACTTCATAGCATTTATTCCCTTCTAGTAGCATAAAAATTAATTCATTTTTAAATTTTATTTTCAGTCCCAATCCACTAAGTTATAGGTCCCACCAAGGACCTTTGTCTTCTTTGTTCGCTACTGTATCTTCAGTGCCTAGATCAGTGCCTGACCCATAATAATTGGACAGTAAATATTAGTAGGGTGAATGACAGAAAGACACTTCTGTGAGGTGGGTGGAGCAGGGGTTATTTGACCTGAATTGCAGCAGAGGAAGGTGAATCTCAAAGATTTAACATTTACCAAAAACTGCCCAGCTAGAAATTCCCAAAACTACTGGTAGAATCTGGTAATTCACCTGAACAAAGATTTTCAAGAGAAAAAACATCTTGAAACATCAGAAGCAATTTAGTAGGAGAAAACTGACTTGAAAGATGGAGACAAGGACAGGCTATAGAAACCCTTAAATTTCAGTCTGGAAGGCTAGAAATGAACAAATAAGGCACTGGAAGTCATTAAATGTTGAAGATGCTGTAAATGGCATAGAGAGGTTGGGTTTTATAACTTCCACATTGAAATTATTTTATCATCCACAAGTATATTTATAATTTAACACACTTTGGGGGAAGAAGGTTTTATACAAATATACACAGAAGGGTATACAAATATTTTATACAAATATACACAGAAGGGTTTATAAAAATATACACTACATGATGTGCACCGTATCCTAACTCCAATACGTCCCTACTACAACACACAAAAAATAGATGTGCCTAACATGTGACTTTGGGTAAAGACAGCAAGTCCTAGACACTTCTGGTAGATAGATGGCCATGAGATGCTTAGGCAGTTGATATTTCTGGACAATGATAGGACTCTTCCTTGAAAACACCAAATGCCTTAGCAAATAATAAAACATATTTCAGAGACTGTCTGCTGCCTCCTTCTGCAGGCTTGACTATCACTATACTAGCACCGTGCACAATGTGCACATATCCCTTTTACTCATCAGTGTGAATTATTGACAGTTCCTGAAATACTGAGCTCTCTAACATCCTGGTTTCTTTCCTGCTACTGAAAGAGTCTGGAAAACACAAAGCATTTAGCTCTGTGGATGAATCACAGTAAGTGCTGGGAAAAAAATGTATATGTATATAATTTGTATTACATTATATTACATGTGTGTTATATCATGTACTACAGTAAAACTTTATAAATATTTGTTTTTGCAAATATGACTTCTATTATTTTTATTATTATGCCTAGCAATTATCCCCGGCAAATATCTGTATATCCTTCCAAAATTTGATTTTTCAGGAAATTCTTTTGGTGACCAAGGCCTCTGCCTTCATCTCTGAGTCTTCACTTCACCTTGCACAGATTTCCATTACACTACCCTAGAACGTTTTACTATTCATTTTTTATATCTGTATAGGTCTCTTATGTTTTTTTTTTTCCCCCGTGGGGGCCTGGGTTATATCTTCTTCATCTTTGTGAGCTCAGTTCTTAACAATACCTGGTATGTGGTTGGTGCTCAGTTACTGTTTTTGTTTTGTTAGTGAGTTTTACACTTAAGGAGTATTTACATTTCCCACAATAGATATAGCAATGCTAAAATGACCTCTGTCTTTGAAATGTCCAGTGATATATTTTTTGTTGTTGTTGTTATTGTTGTTTGTTTTGTTTTGTTTTTAGATTTTGTAATGAATTCCATTTTAATTCGTTTGAGGGGTCTATTACATTACCTTTAATTTTTTTTATTTTTTGAAAAAAAAGTAGAAGTATTTCTGATACTTAGAAAATTTTTTACTGGAGAGATTGTAGGAAGCCTTCAGCCTTCTGTCTTATGGACAGTAGATAACTTTTTATCTATTCAGAGCTTTGCTGGATGCATTTAGCACAGCGAGAGGATGCATACTCTTCATGAACATCAAAGTGACTCTCAATCTTCCTTGGAATTTGTGTAATTGCCTCTTTTGTGTTCCTTATAAAATCAAACCTTCCAAAATTGCCTTCTCAGTGTGTACCAGTAACTTGTACATGACTTGTATCACATCCCTCCTAAGGAGCTGACCATGCCTTTGAGGTACTTCACTTTAATTCCCAGAATCCCAACCCAGACCTTCTGGGAAAAAATTTCATTCACTATTGCCTCTACAATAAATTATTACACAGCCTAATGTAAGGTTTTGAGGAGTAATTAAATTAAATTGCCTTGAAACACACACATGCACACAAACATTTTGTTGTTTTTTTTGTTTTTGTTTGTTTTGTTGCTGTTTTTTTGAGACAGAGTCTCACTCTGTTGCCCAGGCTGGAGGGCAGTGGCACAATCTTGGCTCACTGCAACCTCGGCTCACTGCAACCTCCACCTTCCTGGTTCAAGCAATTCCCTGCCTCAGCCTCCCCAGTAGCTGGGATTACGGGCGCCTGCTACTGTCCCTGGCTAATTTTTGCATTTTGGGTAGAGACAGCGTTTTGCTATCTAGGCCAGGCTGGCTTGAACTCCTGACCTCGTGATAAACACCCCTCAGCCTCCCAAAGTGCTGGGATTATGGGTGTGAATTACTTCCTCTTCTTTCTACTCCTTTCATGTGACCCTTTGGTAGCACATTTCTCCTTCATATTACTTCCATTTATTTTATCTAATTCCATTCTAATGGAAACTAGAAAACAGACAGAAACTACTCAGCAATCATATCATTTTAATCAGTATAGCTGGCCAAGGATAAATAATCACTTCTGCAATAAATGCTTCTCAGTGGACTTACCTCTCCTACTCCACTGCAGACATAATCCAGTTGTCCTCTGCTAATTCTTTTTTTTTTTTCTTTACTGGTTATGTTGTGACATCAATTTGTTTTATTATTTTTAAAAATTTATTTATTATACTTTAAGTTCTGAGGTATATGTGCAATTAGTGCAGGTTTGTCACATAAGTATACACGGGCCATGGTGGTGGCTTGCTGCACCCATCTCTCTGTCATCTACATTAGGTATTTCTTCTAATGCTGTAATTAAAAAAAAAACATTAGGCAGGGTCTCATTCTGTTACCCAGGCTGGAGTGCAGTGGTATGATCACAGCTCACTGCAGCCCTAACTACCCAGGCTCAAGCCATCCTCCCACCTCAGTCTCCTGGGTAGAGATGCACACCACCACACCTAGCTGATTTTTAAAATATTTTTGTAGAAATGGAATTCCACTGTATGGTCAGGCTGGTGTTAAACCATTGGGCTCAAGTGATCCTCCTACCTCGGCCTTTCAAAGTGCTGGGATTATAGGCATGAGCTGCCATGCCTGGCTTCTTTCCCTAATTTGATTGAATCAATTAATGATGGAGGTGAGATATGTCGAACAGCAACGGATTTTGAGACCATGTGCTGAATGTGTGTATGCAAATAAGCATACATAGTATTCTTTAATTGTCATAATGAGACTTTTAAAGTAATATTATTATCATCTCCATCATTAATTGTTAGAATGCAGTATACTTCTTCATGCAAAACATATTTATATCTATTACAAATCTATGAATGTTCTATTTCACAGAGTATAATAAAATAATAAGACATAATAGATTAATGGATGTCAAATACTTGATTTAAAAATAAAGAGTTCTATAGTAATAACTTAGACAAGTACTCTTCTTTCTTCTGTAAGTTAAAATTCTGTTTAAAGATAAGGTAACTCACATCTATTTAACTACCCAGGCATACATAAAATATAAACACATATTTATTTCCAAAATCTATAATAATAATGACTCATGGAATAATCAGAAATAATTTGTACTTTCAGGAGAACCAACTATTTATAAGTTCTTCATATGTATTGTACAACTTCATACAAGAAGTAACCATTCTGAGCGAATGATGGTAATGCAGGTAGAGTATATTACATTTCTAAAAGTACTTAACTATACATATTTTTATATATGAAATATATAAAATTTTATTAGTTTCCCAAGAGAAGTTATTCCCTTGGTCCATATCTCATTTACTTTTTCACATATACTAGAATTTTGTACATAGAACACTCAATCTGCTGATAAAATCCTGGAACTATGGAAATTAATGGATTTCTTCAATATCACTTGTACTGGAAGTGATAGGGCCAGGATGGGGCAGGAAGTATCTGTTCTTTCCATGGTTCCAAGCTTCCTCCAGTTAATGAGAACAACAGAAAAGGAGGATTGAGCTATACCTCTGTTTTTTGAAACTTACTTTAAACCTGTTGACTATTGTTATTTTACATTTTCAGGCTTTGAATTTGTGATAATGTTCTTCATGTAGGCATCAACATACTCTCCTATTCCAGTTGGTCCCACAGCATTGCCAAGAATATTTTTGTGTTTCTGTCATCTTCTAATTCAATTTATTCACCATATCTAATTTAACATTTTTCACTTTGCTCAGGCTTCTTTCTATCTTAGCAACAACGCCCTCATTATTAGCAGGTGACCTAACTCAACATCCACAGAAGAGAAATAATTGGATGAGAATTCTGCTGATCTTTTGCTGTGAAAGTAGAAGGACTATTACTTCTTACTGGGGTCATCCCTTTGGTCTTCCTACTATGTCCTCCTTTGATGAAAGCTGATTTCCTATTATCTCTTTAAATTCTTTATCTAAGAGAATCTTCACTTTTTGCTAGTTCCTTCCTTTTTGTGAAATTAGCTCAACTTGATTCCATTTTAAAAATAGTCAAAGAAACCAATAAACAAACCATCAATAATAGGCCAGGTGCAGTGGTTCATGCCTGTAATCCCAGGTGGGTGGATCACCTGAGATCAAGAGTTCAAGACCAACCTGGCCAATAAGGTGAATCCCTGTCTCCATTTAAAAATACAAAAATTAGCTGGACATGGTGGCGGAGCTACTCAGGAGGCTGAGGCAGGAGAATCACTTGAATCTGGAAGGTAGAGGTTGCAATGAGCCAAGATCTCACCATTGCACTCTAGCCTGGGTGACAGAGTGAGACTCTGCCCGCCCCCCTCAGAAAAAATTCTGTACTAATCACAACAACACAGTTTTACTCTAGGAATTCACTTTGGGGACTTATTGTTCATATGAACTTTTGTGAGACGATGCATGAACAAGTTTATTCACTGTAGCCCTGTTGGCAGTAGAAAAAAAGCTGTGAGCATATTGAGATTCTGTTAATCGAGGACTGGGTAAATAATTGATGGAATAATGTCATGGCATGAGGCTGTGAAAAAGAACAAGGAAGCTCTTTATGGGCTGATATTGGAAATACAGTTGACCCTGAGCAACACAGATTAGAACTGTATGAGTCCACTTATATATATGTTTTTTCAGTTTCCCAATACATATACAAGTTATTTTTATTATTATTATTATTATTATATTTTAAGTTCTGCTGTACATGTGTAGAATGTGCAGGTTTGTTACATAGGTATACCCATGTTATGGTAGTTTGCTGCATCCATCACACCATCATCTACATTAGGTATTTCTCCTAACGCTATCCCTCCCAAATTCCCCCACTGCCTGCTATCCCTCCCCTAGCTCCTACTCATATGTGAGAATTGAACAATGAGATCACAAGGAACGGGGAGTAGTCCACTTATACAAAAATTCTTACTCACCTATGCCAGCCATGAGACAACAAGGCCAACACTTTGATTTTCTTCTCATCTTTAGCCTACTGAACATGAAGGTAACAAGGATGAAGGCCTTTATGCTTACTCACTTTCACTTAATAAATAGTAAGTATATTTTTTCTTCCTTATGACTTTTTTTCTTTATTACTGTCTCTGAGTATATCTTTGATTTTCTTAATAACATTTTAAAAATCTAGCTTACTTTATTGTAAAAAATACAGTATATAATGTATATAGCATACAAAGTGTATGTTAACCAACTGTTTTTTATCAGTAAGGTTTTTTTTCAAGAGTAGGCAATTAGTAGTTAAATAATTCATAACATAAAGTTACATTTAGATTTGTAGCTGCACATGGGCTTGGTATTCCCAACCACCTATTGTTCAAGGGTCAGCTGTATTTGCAACATACACTGGAAAGTGAAAAGAACAAGAAGAAGCAAAGAGAGGAATTATGTAAAAAAGAAAACACTTTCTGTTATTTTTCTATAGGAGTGAAAACATAAGAATCTATATCTGGATTTGCTTATATAAGGATAAGGAAACTTAATGATGTTATATAAGAAACAAACTAGTGGACATTGAGGTGGAGTTAGAATGAGACCTTGGCAAGAATAAGGAAAGCATGGATAGAGATTTCTCACTATTAAGGTGTATTAGTCAGGGGTCTCTGGATGGACAGAACTAAAGGATAGATGTATGACACAGAAGATAGAAGAATGGCACCAGAAGCGGATGCTGCTGCTGTTCTTCTGATACAGCTTTCAGAATCATGAGCCAAATAAACTTGATTTCTTTATAAATCACCCAGCCTCACGTATTATTTTATAGCAACACTAATGAACAAATGGGCTATTTTATAGTAACACTAATGAACAAAAAGACAGTATCTGTAAATATGGATTAAATAACAGATTGAAAATATGTTGACTAAGAAAACAGATTAGTGAACAAACAAATTCAGACTTTGAGTTCAGCAGCTTGTTGGGAAGTGGTGGTCTTAAGAATCTACAGGTGAGATTCTAAGAACTCATCCCCAAATATCCTGAACATGTCAATCTCGAGTAGAATGTCACAATGTGCATGGTAATTATTACTACTGTTGTCTACGTACTGCTATTCACAGATCACATTTTGAAAATGTCAGTGTTGGCATTGAGTAGTCCATTGGGGTCATAAAATCTTACCATAACCCCTACCAAGGGAGTTTTGGGTCCAGGTCTAAAACCAAGATCTTGGGTATTACCCAATGATCTTTATTCATTAATTTAATAACATATTTTGCACCAGACTTCACCCTAGATGACAGGTTTCAGTTGGGAGCAAAGTAGAAAGGAAGCCCTTGTCTCTCACAGAGCATATGTTAGTGGAGGCAAAACAGACAGTAAATAAGTAATAAAAAACCATACTGCAATTCCCACTTAGGCCAGCTTCAGCCAGCTTCCTCAGCTTTTATTTTGTGATAGTTGCAAAATACCTGCAATTGTCCTGGGGAATTTATTTTAGACATCGATTTCAGTTCACTCAGTGATTTTATATATCCTGTTCTTTGAATAGCTATGTCTCTGGAGAAGGCCTGCATTGTCCATATCTTCCTTCTAGTAAATAATTAAAAGCACTCAGCATGGAACAATTATCAGGCTGCTTTTCCTGGGCCTGGCCTCCTGCCCTCCACAGAATACATGAGCTTCTTTTGACAAACATCACTGGTCCCCAAAGCATGCTTATTCCTGGTAGCAAGCTTAATGATCTGAAGATTGCAGTCATGTCCCCTTGTAAACTTAAGCATTTATAGAAAGTACCTCCTACATCCTGCAATTAAAGCACCTTCTGTAAAATAATTAGTCACAAAGATAGAATGTCAGGTGCTTTTAGGGGTTAGCAGGATGACATTAATTTCAACAGTAATTATTCAAACAGGCCAAGATCTTTGCAGAAAGCCACTCAAAGAAGTAATTTTCATTCTCCCAAATTTTGTATGAGCATGTTTCATTGTTTCAAAACAGTTAACAAAAGTGACAAGGTGAAGGAAGCCAAACAGGCATGCACAGAATTGAGAGAAATCTGTGGGACTGTTTTTAAAAGGGAGTCTGGTACAGTGGGAAAATCATATAAGAATCACTTACAACTAGTTAAAATTCTTTTCTCTGCTCCTCTAGTGTGACCTTGACCAGGTAACATAACCCTGCCTGTTTTGTATCCACATCTGCAAAAATAGTGGGAGTAACACTTACCTTATGACATTATTACAAGGAATGCAGAGGCAAATTGGAGATATGCATAAAGAGATAAAAGATAAGGAAATAAATTAACAATGATGAGGATGCTAAAATGCCAGTAATGGCAGAACGTAAGACCTGGAACAGATCCTTGAGATGCTAGGTAGAAATCTTTCATTTTAGAAATAAAAGATGAGCATTGCATTGTCTCAAGCTCTTTGGACCTAATTCAGCACATTTTTTTTTCTGGAAAAACTTTGAATATAACCCATGCCTTAAGATACTAAATGTAGGGTTTATGTAGCCTCACCTATCCCTTCCTCTTTATTCTCAGATATTTTTAAAGTATATCCCCAAATATTTGTGATTTATTTCACAGATAGTTTAATTAAAAGCTATATGTCAGACAGAAGGAGCAACATGGTGAAATAGAAAGCTCCACTGATTGCCCCTGTTCCTCCCCTACACACAAGCATACCAATTTAACAATTATCTACACAGAAAAACTCCATATTTAAGAACCAAAAATTAGGTAAGCTCTCATAGCACCTGGTTTTATATTTGTATTGCTGAAAGAGGCACTGAAGACATAGAAAACAGTCTTGAATGGCCTACACCCCACAAACCCCAGAATGCATCTCAGAGCACTGTGGAGGGGGAAAACAGCAATTGTGAGGCATTGAACTCAGAGTTTTCCTTTTAGAGCAGAGAGGGAAAAAAAGGCCACACTCAGCTGATGTTTGCCCATGGAAGGAGCATTTAAACCAGTCCTAGTCAGAGAGGAATCACAAGTCTCAGTGTTCTGATCATGAGTTCCTGCAAACCTTGCTGCTGAGAGCTGGAGTGCCTTATGTCTCCAAGTAAACCAAAGGCAGTCCAGACTTATTTCCCAACTTCTTACATGAAAATGTCTCACCTATAAGTCTAGTGTGTTTTCTACTTCTTGCTTACTGGATCCAATCAGCATAATGTCATCAGTGTAATGGACCAGTTTGATGTCCTGCAAAAGCGAAAAGCAATCAATGTCTCTCTGAATAAGATTATGACACAAAGCCAGATAGTTGATATACCCTTGAGTAGGACAGTAAAGATGTATTGCTGGCCTTGCCAGCTGAAGGCAAATTACTTCTGGTGGGCCTTATGAACAGGAATGGAGAAAAGGGTGTTTACCAAGTCAATGGCTGCATATCAGGTACCAGGAGATGTGTTAATTTGGTCAAGCAATGAAACCACAAGTGGGACAGCAGCTGCAATTGGAATCGCCACTTGGTTAAGATTATGATAACCCACTGTCATTATCCAAGATGCATCTGTCTTCTGTACAGCCCAAATGGGAGAGTTCAATGGGCACGTGGTGGGAAAGATACCACTGTGTCTTTCAAATCCTTGATAGTGACACTAATCTCCGCAATCCCTCCAGGGATGTGATATTGGTTTTGATTTACTGTTTTTCTAGGTAGAGACAGGGCTAATGGTTTCCATTTGGCTTTTCCCACCATGCCAAGTGAAGCATGGAGTCCCATATACAATCATTAGATATCATGAGAACTCACTTACTGTCAGGAGAACAGCATGGGGAAAACCACTCCCATCATTCAATCACCTCCAACCAGGTTCCTCTCTTAACATGTGGAGATTATAATTTGAGATGAGATTTAGGTGAGGATACAGAGCCAAACCACATACCTTGTCTTACAGGAAATACTAAATCTACTTTTATCAGAAAGAAAAGAACGTTAGTAATAATAAGTAATCACTTGAAGGTACAAAATTTACGGGTGATAGTAAATACACAGAAAAACACAAAATATTATGATACTGTAAATGTGATGTGTAAACTGCTCTTATCCTAAGTAGAAAGACTAATAAACCAATGAAAGTGATAAGCATAACTTTTTAATATGTAGCACAAGAAGATATAAATGGAAACAACAAAAGTTAAAAAGTAGTGGGAAAAAAGGTATAGAGTTTTCATTAGTTTTCTTTTTGTTCATATGTTTATGCAAACAGTGTTAAGTTATTTTGCATGCCTCATAGTAACCTCAAATCTCAAAACATGTAACGAGTGCAGAAAAAATGTAAAACAAGAAAGCAAATCATGTCACCAGAAAAAAAAAATTCAATAAAAGAAGGCAGGAAGAAAAGAAAGAAGAAGGAGAATCACAAAACAACCAGAAAACAAATAATAAACTGGGAGGAGTAAGTCTTTACTTATCAATAATAACATTGAGTATAATTGGACAAAACTCTCCAATCAAAAGTTTTAGACTGGCTAAATGAATGAAAAAGCAAAACTCACTGATCCGTTGCCTATGAGAAAAACATCTTGCTTATAAAGACAGGTATACACTGAAAATAAAAGGATAAAAAAGCATTTTGAATGCCAATGGAATTTAAAAAAAAGCAGGAGTAGCTATTTTTATATCAGACACAATAGATTTTAAGATGAAAAATATAAGAAGAGACAAATAATGTCACGATATAATGATTATGGTATCAATTCAGAAAGAGGATCTAACAATTTTAAACATATATGCACCCCAAACTGGAGCACTCAGATATATAAAACAAATATTATAAGAGCTAAAAGAATAGACTCCAACAAAATAATACCTGGAGACTTCAACACCCCAATTCTAACACTGAGCATATCTTTCAGACAAAAAGTCAACAAAGAAACATCCAACTTAATCTGCACTATAGAACAAATGGATCTAATAGATATTTACAGAACATTTCATCCAACAGCTGCAGAACACATTCTTTTTCTTAGCCCGTGACTCATTCCCATATGATAGGTCACAAAAAATGTCTTAAAACATTCAAATAATGTTCAATTTAAGAAAAGACGTTTAATTGACTTACAGTTCAGAATGCCTGGGAGTCCTCAGCAAACTTACAATCATGGCAGAAGATGAAGGAAAAGCTAGGCATCTTCTTAACAAGGCAGCAGGCAGTAGAAGCAAGGCAGCAGGATGGAGAAGCAATTCAAATAACGTTTTAAGATATGTTTTGTGACCTAACATATGGTGTATCCTTGATAATGATCCATATGTTGAGGGAAAAAAATTGAAATAACTGAAATAATATAAAGCATCTTATATTGAAGTACATTATATTGAAGATATTATATTGAAACAATATCAAGCATCTTCTCTGATGACAATGGAATAAAACTAGAAATTAATAATGAGAGAATTTTGGATACAAGAAAATTTGAATTTTATTTATCCAGATATGTGTAAATTAAACAATATACTCCTGAATGACCAGGAGGTCTATGAAAAAATTAAGAAGAAAATGGAAAAATTTATTGAAGCATGTAATAATGGAAACACAACATACCAAAACCTGTGGGATACAGGAAAAGCGACAATAAAGAGGAAGTTTATTACTATAAGTGCCCACATCAAAAAGAAAAAAGAAAAAACTTCAAAGATGCATCTAATGATGCATGTTTAAGAACTAAATAGCAAGAGCAAACCAATCCTAAAATTAAAAGAAGAAATGCAATAATAAAGATGAGAGCAGAAATAAATGAAATTAAAATGAAAAAAATACAAAAGACAGTGAAAAAGTTGCTTTCCTTTGGAAAGTTAAATAAAATTGACAAAACTTTAGCGAGATTAAGAAAATAAAAAGAAGATCCAAATTCATAGAATCAGAAATGAAAAAGGAGACAAAACAACTGATACTACAGAAATGTAAAGGTTTACTAGTGTGAGCAACTATATGCCAATAAATTGAAAAATACAGAAAAAATGGACAAATGCCTAGACACATACAACCTATGAAAATTGAACCAATTGAACCATAAAGAAAATGAAAACCTGAAAGATCAAGAACAAGTAAAAATATTAAAGCCATATTAAAAAATTTCAGAATAGGTAAAGTCTTGGAGCTGCTTATGCTTTGGGATTTTGTTGGAAAGACTGTAAATTTCTGCCATCAGGAACTTTTTGTAGACAAGAAGTTGGTGAATGTGACCTTCCAGAGTGGTTCCATGGCATATCACATCAATGTCCAGATGATGTGTATGTGTAGGACAGGATCTCCTGTAATGTCAGTACCTTCTGCTATGAAAGGACATATAATAGCCATGATATACAATGTAAAGAGATTTTTGGCCAGGGTGCAAGGAGTGCATCTCAGAGTTGCTAACAAGAAATCAACACCCAAGGAAACCATTTTGGTCATTGTGGTATTGTAGGCACAACATACGTAAAATATTGGTCCCCTGATATCATGTGTGGGAGGTTTCAGTGTGAAAATGTGGGAGTAATTCCTAATCTGATGGGGCATTCTACAGTGCAGCAGTTTCACCTCAATGACACCACTTGCTGGGGCACTAATTATAATTTAGGGATGTCTATACCTGATATGGGTCACGTGAAGGATGTCACAGTATGTGGTCCAGAAAGGATCTTCATCCGTAACAGTTGTGCCAGTGTGGTTGGTCTGTCACAAGCCTGTCAACCTCAGACCTGCAACATGAGGGGAGTCTGCAATAATAAACAACATTGTCACTGCAACGATGAATGGGCACCTCCCTATTGCAAGGACAAAGGCTCTGAAGGTAGGGCCGATAGTGGCCTACCTCCTAAGAACAACGTAGAAGGATTAAATGTGATGAGAAAGTTGGGTTACCTGTTATTACTGTGCCTTCTTCCATTGATTCCTTTTTTATTATATTGCTTACTTGTGCTTTTTAAGAAATGTACAGAAAGTAAAAAAGATGAAGAAGGATAAGAGAAATGGAAAAAAGGAGACTAAGCCTTATACTTCATTTTTTAATCTCCAGTTTTTCTCTTAGAAATAGAAAAATATGAAGGCATCTCTTACTGTTTAAACAAAACTTCATGGACATTTCATGTCAGGATCACAAGCATCAGATATCACAGCAAAGGAATTCGAGCATATTCTTACTTACTCTACAGTGTCTTAAGCAATATTAGAGGTTCGTTTTTCCAGGAAAAACAACAAAACAAAACAAAACACGATCGTGGTCAAGATCCTCATGATTAATCTCAACTACTTTTCTCTCTCCAAGGCCCAAGTCTGTTAAAAGTTTCTCCAAACCAAAAAAAGGATAATCTTCCATTTTCAACAAAATGCTCAAAAAGTTTTCAAT